>OX579636.1:39804911-39864911 GCA_951230915.1 Antitrichia curtipendula
CCGTTTCTGAAGCCCTGCACTTTGAGTCTGCACCATCGAGAAATCAGTCAAAGGGTGGCGGCCATCAACAATCAAACGGCGACACTGCGTCACGTAGCAAATCTACAGCGCACACAGATCCGCATGGAAACGTAAATACCTTGAGTTTCTCATTCTCCGCTGTCAAGGTGTCGTCGCGGAAACGCATCTTCTCCGCGGAGGCCCGAGCAGCTACAATCTCGGCCTGCTGTCTTGTAATTTCCTCTAGCCAGCTGTTGAATAAGGGAAGCTGTCAATCAGATTAGCAAATAAATGCTTTCGACCCGTCTGTTGGGTCACCGAACGGTAGGCTACCTCTCAAGCTAGATCCACACGGCAGCTACTGTAAAACAACCGACAACAGTATGACCGTACCTGTCTCTCTCTTCGATAAACTCGTTCAGCTTCTTCCGCAATCTTTCCAATTCAGCATCTTGGACAATATCCTGGCAAGGGCCATAGTGGGCGGGTAAGACAATAAAGCAAAACCTCCGCCCCGGACGAACAAGTCAACCGCACATGAGCTAAAACGTACAAACTTGACAGTAACTAACCGGTCTCTGGTTCTCGATGCTTTGTCGCCGAACAGTGGCTACAATCTCCTTCACTTGTGGATGGTTCAACTGCTCACATCCGACACACAAACGTTAGAAGATTACCATCTGCAGTCAACTCAACATACGTCATCGCCAACGCCAGTGTTTTCAGGGCCTCCCAAGAGATTCACCTTCATATTCTGAACATCCAGATTGCAGCGGACCAATCCACGAACCACGTCGTGCAAGTCACTCTCAAGCTCCGCAACTTTCGCATTCAAACCGTACACCTGCATCCACCCACGCACCAAGTTCCGCGTGAGTTGCCGGAAGAGAAAGGACCACTCTACCAAAAGGAATCGGAAATCATGAGCAGTCAGCGCACGCCTCACAAGGACTGACACTCACTTCCTTCAGGCGCCCTGCGGCAAGAGCTTCAAGCTCCTCGATTCGGCGCCTAGCGGCGGCGTCTGCGTTTCTGAAGTCCATACATGGTCCCACACTCGATGTTCTGGCTAAAGACTTGCCACTACCGCTTTCCATCAATGCCTCCAGTCCCTTCACCTGTGTAGACAATGTCAGTCCTGAGATACACCACAGCTGTTTCACACCACAATATGACAACAGTACAGTCATCATCCCAACTCTCAAAGGGAACGAATGCTAACGAGGTACTCAAACACGTTTGACGCCCTTTCACAGGTCATCTAGCTAGTGGAAGATAATTGACGGCACCTTCTGCTGACTTTCGGTCGTCTGCCGTCCAGCTGCTAGTGTCACTTGGTTGATGTGACCGTTCAGAGCCTTCATCTGCACAGTAGTTACCATCATTCTCCCACCGTCAGCACAGATTAGGGGGGCCGGGGAGCACATGTGACGGTCTCCACTGGATATCGCCCAAATACAGAGAGGGCTCGTATTACGTCTGCAATGAAACTGCCGCTACTGTCACTTCGCTAGTCCTCTTACCTGTCTATCCTTCTCGTCACATTGCAATTGCAGATTCTCCAGTCTTTGATGCGCCATTGAAAGCTCCGCTTCCACGACTCTCAGCTTCCTATATGATTCAAATACAGAAATCAGGATCAGTCGCACTTCACGACTCCAGGTCCGGACCCAAACAAAAAAACCAGCCAGAAACACGGCTACAGGCACACGCGCAGACCCATACCTTTCCAAAGACTGCTTCGCAGGTTGTGCTTCTCTAGACTCCAATGCCGAGAAAGTCGACCCAAGCTGCCTCGATTTTCTCAGGTCCTTCTCGACTTGCTCGCGCAATTCATACTGCTCCTCCACTTTCTTCTCAAGCCCAGTCACCTGTCAAAAACTTCATGTTAGATTCTGCTCCTCTAAGATGATAGGATGATATGAAGACGAAGGACTGGAAGTTTCCAGAAAAGACGAACGGCTCACTTGATCCTCAAGGTCGGAAACTCTCATCTTCAATCGTTGCTCGTTGGCCATCATCTCCTCCGCACTGCTTTCAGCATGGGTCTTGAACACCGCTGCAGACTGCACTCCACGGTAAAATCACCGTCAGATCCTAGCCCCTTGAACATGGACCACTTGCATAGCATTCTCCAAGACTACAACGATGCGCTTTAAACGTACCTGATTACATTTGATCAGATTAGATGAATGGAAGGACTGGGAAAAGAGAGAGACCGCACATGCGAACCACTGTAGTTACCTGGCGGGCTTTAGCAGCATCCGCCTCGCTTTCTGATCGAGCTGTTTCCAGCTCCGACTTCAGCGACATCACAACAAATTCTTGTTCCTTGGCCAGTGCGTCCAGCGACGCCAAACGAGTCTCAAGCCCTGCCACTTTCGCACGCAAATTTGCGTTCTCCAACGCAGCTTCGGTCGCGCTGGCAGCGTCACTGGCAATGCCGTCTTCAAGCTTTTCACGCAGTTCCGACTCAAGAGTGGCAGTCCGCTCTTCCAACCTTCTCAACTCCTCACTCTTCTCATCTAATTCCTTCTGAAGTTCACCGAGGCTCCTTGCCGCGCTCTCAGCCTCCACGGTTCCCGTCTCTTCCAGGAGATTGATGTCGTATTCAAAGCCTTTGATGAGTTCCTCCTTCTGTGCCACCTGCCTTTGAAGACCGAGTACCTGACTGCGCAACTGATCCACATCGATCAGTCCCAGCTTCGCAGCATCGGCCTCCTGTCGATTGGCCTCGCATTCAGCCTCAATCTCTGCCAAACGTTCTTGCGTTTCTTTCATGGCTGACTCTAAAACGGACAAAGTAGCATCTCTCTCACTCACCGCGGCTAGGAGTTGAGACACGGCAGCTTCGGACATCTCAAGCTCCACCCTAGTGTTTTCAAGATCTGCACAAGCAGATGCTAGATCAGCTGCCTGCTCAGAGTGTACCGAATCAACACACTGCCCCTCTTCTAAAAACTTATGCCGAACTTCCTGTGCATTCTCTAGCGCGGCCTCTAGCGTTGTGATTTTACTCGTGCTCTCCGCTACAACGCTTTCCAAGGCTTCCACCTTCAGAGCGAAGCTAGAGATTTCAGTTCTGTGCGCTGCGATGATAGACTTCACGTCCTCTTGAATTTCAACTACAGGAAACTCAAAGAAGCTACCGCTTATGTCCGCTCTCAGGGATTTCATGTCCACGGCCAAAGTCTCCATCTCTTTCTCACAGTGGCTCTTCGTGAGATGAACTTCCTCCTGCGCCGAAGCAAAAGCGGCTATGCTTTCCAGAGACAGGCTCACGGACTCCTCCACTTCTCTACAACTCTCCTGTCCAAAATCTTTGTCCTTTGCAGATGCATTTTGAGTTTCCTCTACCCTCTTTCTCACTGCAGCGTACTCATCGGCCTCTGCCCGAGCGGCATCGCTTGCACGCTTTAGCTGCTCCCTCAATTCGCACTCTAACTCGATGGCCTCCGCCCGGGCATCATCTCTCTCATTCTCTAGCTGCTCTCTCTGTGACCTCCATTGAGCTTCAGAGTCCGTCAACCTCACCACGACATTCTCCAACTCGAGCTCGAACGTCTCCACTTGCTCTCGCCGCCTCATGATCTCCTCTTCGGCATCCGTCACCTCGGCTTCCAGTTCCACGATTCGTGAAATCGACTCATCTTTCTCTCTGATCGTCTTCTCCATTTCGATCTCCGTCTCCTTGTAGTGCACCATGGCTTCCTCCAATTGCAGCTTTACGGACAAAATGGTGTTGTCCCGCTCTCGAAGTTTACACCGCAACTTCTCGCACTCTGCGCTGGTGCTCTTCACTACCTGCTTCAGCTCATCCATTACGTGGTCCTTTCCACTTTCACGATCCTCTGAGCCAGACCTCTTCGCGTCCGAGAAGCTATCCACAGGTTTCTCCAGTCGAGAAATCTCTAATTGCAGCAATTCTTTGTCTGCATTCAACCTCGATCTTTCCCCTTCCCACTCCACGGTCATTGCGGCATTGGCGTCTACTAGTAGCTTCACCTTCTCCTCTGCGCCAGCTAACGCGGCCCGAGCTTTGGCCAATTCCACTTCGTCACTCACGGAAGAAGCATCCTTGCCCGCACATTTACCGCAGGCTTCGAACTTATCGCTACGATTCTCCAACGATGCAATACTTGCCAATGCAGCATCCTTCTCGCCAGCTACACCCTGGAGCCGGTTCTCAAGTAAACTTTTCTCTTCTTGCACTGCCGCCACCTCTGCTCCCTTCTCTGACAGTTGGAATCTCATCGCTTCGACCTCCGATACGATCATATCCCTTTCATTCCCCCAACTCTCTTCCGACCTTGAAAACTCGTGCATCACCACAGCCAGCGCATCCAGCTTCCCCTGGGCTTCCGCCCGGTTCACTCTCGCTCTCTCCAAGCGCTCCTGGAGAAAGACATGCTCTTCCTCCTTATCAGCTCTTGATTTCTCCAGCTCATCGATCCTCTTGCTCATGCTGACGATGTTCTCCTCAGCAGCCTGAAGCTTAGATTTGGCAGCCGTCAATTCTTCGCGTCGTACGGAGTCGCGTTCGGTAACATCCATCAGATCCATCTGCGCGCGTTCCAGATCCTTACGAGCAGCTGCCAGGCTCTCTTCCCTCTCGGCCAGCGCCAGCGATAGCTGGACGGCCCTGGCTTCGATCGACCGAACCTCAGTCTCCAAACCTTCCTTCGCTGACGTCAAGTTCTCTATTTCCGACTGCATTGAGGCGATTCGGTTGTCAGTGTCCGTACACATCGACTGGATAAATTGCAGTCTCTCGCTGATTGCTGATTGCGCATCCATCGTTGAGACCTCCAAGTTCAGACTGTCTCGCTCTCTCCTCAGCTCCACCACTTCGTTCTGTAAGTGAATCACGTCTTCCTCACTCATATTCCGGGCAGCGAACAGCTCTTCCAACTCCATCATCAAAGACTGCTCCCTATCCTCGTATTCCACGATTCGGGCCTCCATCACAGCGACCTTCTCCTGCAGAACGGACTGTGCCTCCTCGGCTTCACAAAGCCTTGAGGCGGACACGCTGGAGTCTATCGAGGCACTCTCCAGACGTGATTCAAGAAGAGCCTTCTCCCCAGCAACTGCCTCCAAGGCCGCGTCTGCCTCGCCCATGCGGGACCGGAAATCCTCCAGTTGTGACTCTCTGCTCTCCAACTCCGATTGAAGAGCCTCTTTCTCCCCTGCGAGTTTCTCCAGGGCCGCATCAGCCTGGATGACACGCGTCTGCGATTCTTGCAGAAGAACTTCTCTGCTCTCCAATTCTGCTTGAATTGCCTGCAACTCTTCGCGAAGTCGAGACAGCTCCCCGCTGTTTTCAGCATACATGGACGACAACCTATTCACATCTGCTTTAAGCTCACAGATTGCTTCATCCTTTTCCTCACCAAGCGCTCTAGAAGCTCGGACCGAATCAGAAAGCTGCTTCTCCACTTCTTCCAAGGTCCTCTCCTTCGCCCGAATCTCACCTTGCAACGACTCCAGCTTTCTCCTCATCTCAGCTAACTCACCATCCTCCTTCTGAACGCTCATGCAGGACATACGCTCGCTCTCCTCTTTCAGCAGCGCTATTTGCTCGTCCTTCTCCTTCATGAGTTGCTCTGAAGCTTCCCCTGCCTGGGTTAGCTTGGTCACTGCTTCTTCGAGAAGCACGTGCTTCCTCTGCAATTCTGTTTGGAGAAACTCCAATTCTCTCCTGCTCTCATCCAGCTCTTCGTCCTTCTTCGCACTCGTGCTAGACAGAGTCTCGCTCTGCTCTTTCAACTCAGCGATTTCACGATCCCTCTCATTCTCGCGTGCCTCTGAAGCTCCAACTGATTCAAGATGTTCGCTTTCTGCCTGCTTCAACAGGGCCTCTTTCTGTCCAAGTTCGGACCTCAGCAGCTCAAGTGCCGTCTCATGGGCGGCCAGCTGCTCCTCCTCCTTCGCAGCACTCACGCACGACAGGCCCTTGCTCTCTTCTGCAAGTGCCACAACCTCTGCCTCCTTTTCGAGGACCTGGAAACATAAGTGAAAACACAGAGCTTAGTCCCAAATTACACCAGGCACGCAACATCTCGCAATTATCCCAAGGAGAAGCACTTACCAGATTGCTCAGTTCATCAGACCGGGCCTGCACCTGCTCCAGCTCCACTCGCAATGCCTCCAAATCAGATTCCAGGGTGAACTTTTCTTGTTCCAGGCGACTTAAATTGCTTTCAAGACCTGCCTTCTCTGCTTCCCACTCTTCTTTCACGACAGACAGGCTTTGGTGGGCAGCAGCGGCTTCACCAGCTTTGCTCTCAGCTTCCTCCAGTAGAGAACGACTCATAGCCAGCTCCTCCTTCAAGTCATTCATGGCGGAGCAAGTTTCCGATGCCTCGCTTTCAACCTTCTCCTTGGATTCAGCAAGCTGCTTCCTCTCAGTTTCTAGAGCTTCCAGAGACGATTGAAGTCTGGCCACTTCACTTCCCAGATCTGCTACAGCTTCTTCTTTTTCACCGACCATTCTCTTGGTTTCCTCCAGACGTTCTGAGAGTTGCCTCACTTCTTCTTCGGACTCTCTCAGTAAAGACTGGTCAGACACTTGGGCGTCGCGCAATTTTGAGAGCAGACGCTCCTTCTCGTTGGTGACAAGTTCTGCTCTACTCAGCTCTCCGCGGGCACAGCTTGCTGCTATCTCCTTTGCTTCAACGGACTTTGACAGCCACACCATCACCGCTGACATCACCGTGGCGTTTCTCCCCAACTCCATAAATTTCTGCCTCGAAGAGTCCACCTCGGCCTGAAAAAACACCATTGCCTCAGCAGCTTGTGTTCTCAGACGGTGGACTTCTTGCGGCGTCTCTGGTGCTTGGTCCGAAGACATTGCAAACGCTATCTCACTCAGCACTCGAACTCTTCCCTCCGCGTCCTTCGCCAGCTCCTGAGCATGCTGCAATTGGTGTTTCAGATGTTCCACAGCTTTCGTTTTCTCGGTCGTCCTGGAATGCTGCATACTGTCCCGGCTAGACCTTACTAAGGAAGGCATGTACCCGCAGGATATCTGCTCCATCTCCAACCAGGCTTTGTTGAGGGCTTGATCGCCCTCGGCAAGATAATCTACCAGCTCCACAGTGGCACTCTGCCGATCCCTTCGCAGAGCTTCGATCTCAGAGTCCTTCACTCCCAACATGGACTCGTACTTCTCAAGCACGTGCAAGTTCTCATCTTTCACATCACTGAGCATCATCCTCATACTATCAAGCTCACTTGTAAGCTCGGAGACAGCTCCCTTCGCAGCTGCAAGCTCTTTCTCTGATACTTCAGCTTCAGCTCTCAAGTCCACGAGATCTGCCTGCATGGAGGTGATGGCTAGGACAGTTTCGGATTCCGCCTGACACCGCGTAAGGTCCTTCTCTGACTCTTCTTCCTTGAGTTTCAGATTTTCTCTGCGCGTAACTTCTAGCTCCCGCTTTGCGTTCTCCAGCTTCTGCTCAAGAACCAGTCTCTCCGCCTCGTCCACCGCGCCTCCCTCCTCCAGATCAGCATACTCTCGTTCTAACTCACGGACCTCCTGCTCCTTCACTAATTCACGTTCTAGGCGCTCGATCTTTCTCCTCAAGATCCGCTCCCTCTCCTCCCTTCTCCTCAGCTTCTCCAAAGCCTTCGAGTGCTCGACCTGCAAGGCATCGAACTCCCGGATCGAATACAGGTGTTGATTCTCCAAGGCTTCCATCACAACCTTGTCTTGATCCAGCTGCTCGCTCAGACGTGTCGATTTCGGATCTGGAGAATACAACTGCAGCCTGGACACGGCATCAAAGTACGTAGTCTCTCTCACCTCGCCAGCCGCCTTCAAATTCGAGATCATCTCTTCAGCCTCTCGTAACTGCTGGGTTAGCCTCGACACTTTCGCCTCGACTTCCCGCCCGGTGGATCTATCCTCGTCAAGGACCGACGACGACATCTCCAGCTCTTGGAATGTCGGTTTCTCCTCTCGTGCGCAATCGGGTGGGGGCGCTCCCGCCATGTCGAAATGACCGAGCTTCTCCTCCAGCTCCTTCTTCTGGGACCGTTCTTCGTCAAGGACTGCCTCAAGCGACTCCAGCTCCAACTGTAGTTGCATCACTTCTTCTGCATGCCGCATCTCGATTTCTTGGGCCTTCTGGAGCCGTTCGAATGACCCATCCTCCGCCCTCACACTGTTTGGCGCACTACTCAACTGGCATGACTTCCGCTCCTCTTCCTTCGCCGAGAGCTTCTCAATCATCTGCTGGGCGTCATCTAGCTGAGTTCTCAGCTCGGTCTCCTTCATGCGAAATAAAACAGCCATTTCTTGGATATTCGTCAAAGACTGGCTCTGTTGCACTGCCATCTCCTCCGTCTCCAGTCTGATTTGCTTCACGGCTGCTGCATACTGGAGCACACAACAAAACCCCACTATCCCGTATCAGTACGCGACAGTGAGTTCCAAGCGAAGAATTACACCACGCTTGTTGCTCAAAACATCAACGACGTCGAGCGGAAAATTTACCTGGGCGCCAACCAGAGCAGCTTCTTTGCTTTGGAGTTTCTTCGTCAGAGCCCGCGCTGATTCGAACGCCTCTTTCGTTGCCTGCACGCAAAAAAAAAACGAACTTCAATCCAGTCCATTGAGGATCGACCTACTGGTTGCGCGAACCCGACTGAATAGACACACACACGCCGACAAATCATGCACATTTACAAGACAACGCTTAAACTTTGCACACCTCCAGCTCAGACCGCAGGTTTTGTGCCTCCAGTAACGAATCCTTCAACTGCAAATCCAGCTGCTCACGGACGCTCGCCTGCATCTTCGACTTCTCTGCACTCTGTAAAACGATCCACACCATGTGCCTCCATCCGTTAGCACCCACTCTCAACCTGGAAGTTGCCTGGTGTACAATCTAAAATCGACCACAGCAAGTGTACCTGTTCCAATGTGAGTTTGAGCTCGGCAATAAGCTCAAGGTGTTTCAAATTCTCCACCTCAAGGGCATCAACGCGGGACGGCCCCGTGCTGTCCCCCTTCGCAGCCAGTTCCACCTTCAACTTTTCAACCAGTTCTTGAAGTTCGTCCACTTGCCTGGAAGGCGACAATGCATACACCGATTCTCAGGTACGAAAATACAGGAACTCGCAAGAAACAAATCCACAGCTCCCTACGCAGTTTGCAGAAGTACAGGCTCGACTCCAGATAACTCACCTTCCCATTTTCGAGTAACTCTCGAGGGAAGAGCTTAAATTGCTGCGCAGCTCCTCCACTTCCGATCGATAGTTGTCAGCCTGCAAAAACACAAAAGGCAAAACCTCAGAATGAAAATTTCCGATCCTGCGCTTGCGCACACCTGCTCGGCTGATGGAGATCTGCACGGTACTATCAGAATAGCAATCGTTACCTCCAGTCGGAGAAGCTCATTCTCACGAGCTGCCGCGGCGAGCTCTGGTGCCAGGGCCTTTTTCTGAAAACCAACAGAAACGAGTTAGTCGGTCTCCCCAAACTCTGACGGCATTCTGGTATGACATTGCAGTCCAATGTGGCAAGGTCAGCGAGAAAAGACACCTGAGGAGTTGTCAGAGGGACAAGGCCTTGATCGACCGCAATCTTCCCATCCAGCGCTTCCAAAAGCTGGTCTCGTAAATCCGACATTTCCTCCAGCATCACATCTCTCTCTCCGCCTTCGCGAAATTCCTGCAGGCTGCACACTCACGAGTTCCACATCCTTAAATTCCCATCATTGCGGGCATGCACACTCCAAATGCATAGGACCGTCGTCAGCAGTACAAGTGGACTAAATACGACCGGCACTCGAACTGGTCGTACCTACGAATTTGGTCCAGCAGACGAATGTTCTCCATAGCGAACCTAGTCAGCTCAGGATTGCGATCCGCTTTCTCCCGCATCAGCTCAAGCTCCTCCGTCAACATCTTCTTCTCGTCGGCAAGATACGAATCTACAGAGAGCAATCCCTTCGACAGAGTCTCCAGTCTTCGAATTTTGTCTTCACGAAACCGCAGGACCATCTTGCTGCTCTGCGTGTCGGCCTCCCGCTGATGCACCTGCACAGGGCTGGTGGCGTCAGCACGATGAACTTCCCCTTCTAGAGCTCCTTAAAACAACAGGATGAGAGGTCAGACTCCCTACCAGGCGGCTGAGTTGCTCGATCTCCGCTGCCAGGCGCTTCGTGGTGGCATCAGCTGCCTGCTCACGCCTCAGCGCCCCAGCCACGACGGCCTCCATTTGTCGCAACTGCAAAATAACGGCGAAGGCTCAACTTACTCAGACGTCCGTGCCCAGATCACTCACAAGGCCAACGAGATCCGCGGTAACTTCGAGGACAAACTGAGCAGTCTCAGAGATTGAAATCCCCTACCTTTCTGCTAGAAACTTGGGGGCTGCCAAAAAACTTGTGGGCATCTCCCCAGGAGTCAAACGACCCGCGGACTGGGTTGAAATCATCTTGCGACAGTGGGATTCTTGAAATGCTTTGGCGGCGGAGGCGGTCCAGTTCCTCCTGGATCACAAGGAATCGAATTTCAAACACCGGTACGACTCATCGAGCGCAAAAACCCTGAACGACAGTACCCCACGACGTGCAACAGTCGACTGGGAAAGAAAAATCGAGCACCTTCATCTGTTGAATCTGAGCGCGAAGAGCTTTCACGTCCCCGGACGCATCCTCATTAATCACGGCCTGTTCACATCGCACATGTAAGTCAAACCGCAAACCCTTCACGTTCAGCCTCTCAAAGGACGCTTTCAAAGTGCAGCTGTGCTAGTCAGAAAAGGAAAAGTGGCGCACCGTATTGCGGATGAGTTTAGCTCGCTGGGCAAATTTCAGAGTACTCAAGGTTTCCAGAGCATTGCTGCGCACACCACACAAACGAGGATCAGGGGAAAAAAAAGGGCTAGCCCTACGAGCGGACGAACGTCCACACGAAGTCATCAACATACAGTGTCGCAGGTAAACTCAGAACCGGGGATAGAAAGGACAAACCAGCTAGAAGGGCTGACAGTAGCTATGATTGTAGTCTTCGAGTTCCCTCCCAGTGAATCCTGCACAGGATCATCGGTACTCAGCTTCGTCATCCGCATGAACAGGCCAATTCTTACAGTTCACTTCACTTCACGACGCAGTGACCCAGGGCCCTCGCATCAAATGCCTCGAAATTGAGTCATGAATGCAACGGCGGACCTGCGTGTGGCACATGGCTAGTGATATTTTACCTGGAGAAGGAAGGTCAGCTTTGAGTCTCGATAAGGAACATGGCGTTGTTTGCCGTTTGCGACATCGACCAGAATCATAATGACCAACCTGCACAAGATCCGGGCCAATCAGATCATTCCTCCTCTCAAAAACAATGGTGCTACTGCCGACTCTCAAGTCACAAACTCGCCTCACACTGTCGAGCACGCAAAATTACCCGAGGGTAGACAGAGATTTGTTGATATTGGCAGCTTCTTTCAGCCGCTCGCCTTCGGCTCCAGAGCTCTTTTGCCTGAAACCGAGCAAGTTTCCGTTAGAACTTCAATACCTTCAAGGTCAGGTTACAATTTCGCAAATTTCAAGGGTTTCCACAACTTCCATGCCATGCTGGAGATGCAAGATGTTTACCTTTCAGAACCTGCAAGGTCGACGAGATTCAGTCTTCCAAATCGGATATTAGTCATCGAGTCACGCTCCCATCTGCTTTCGATGATACATGTGAAAACACTATGCGAGCGGCTGGACTCTCTGTTCATGTTCGTGGCTGCCACTTTCCTGTTCGCCGATCCCTGCAACAGAAAACGGAGGATCCCCATGAGCACTTATGGATAGACAAAAATAATCGTGAAATCAACCGACGCTACCTTCGGGCTGGAAAACAGGTGCAGGGAGCGACCTGACTGAGCAACTGAATCACGTCTTGAACACTGTTCACTTCCACCTCGGTCAAATTATCCACGTACACCCCTTTTCGCACATCCTCTCGCATCTGCAAGATATCATCACAAGGAATTCAACAACACGAAGCAGGAACGAAGAAACATCTCTTGCAAATCTCGTAAGATCCAAGGTGAAAAGGTGCAGCACCTGCAAGTTGGTTGAGGTAGGCTCCAGCAAATCAGTAATTTGCTCGTTGTAGATTTCCAGGAAGGAACACTTTGTCAAAAATTTAAGGTTCTCGTCTTTGCGGCGTTCCTCCTCCTGCACAGTTCAACGAACACCGTCTCATCACTGGTTCCTTCCCAATGCGACGGAGCTCAAGTGATCACCGGTGAATCCCCAGACGTCTCATACATTCGTTACACGGATGCAGTGGCCAGAGGCTCATCATTCCACGGAGCCACTGAGATGCGTACCAGTTGGATTCTCGAGAAAAGATACTCGAACACGCGAGGAGTCATGCCCCGATTATCACTTGGTCTGTCACCGAGATGCTCGATGTCCCCAAGCATAGTGTGGGTCTTGCCGCTTCCAGTCTGCAGCAACCGGACGCGATATCAGTCAACATCCAAAACTGCAGTAAAATACCAATGCAGGGCACATACGTGCCAGCGACCAGAAGCCTCCACAGCCGATGCAAAATCGATAGCAAAATCGACGCAGATGCACACACAAACAAGCTCAACCTGGCCGTATGCAAACATGCAGCTGTTGTAGCCCGCCATGCAATTTTCCACCATTGGCAACCCAGCCACCCGAAACAACTTCTCCTGCAAAAAAGAAAACCAAGAAAAGACCTGCATCCGTCAGGGCAGTCCAACGACCCGTCATCCCTGCGCATCACCAAATTCTCCTCGCTCGACTCATTCAAAGACGACGACCGACGACATTCACTTGCAAGGGACTGCGAACAGGTCCATGTGTATGCGAACCTGGGAGATAATTTCGCCAGCTACATGGTCAAAGGTGAACCGAGTTTCCGGAGGCCCCGTCCAGGTGAGGGCGTGGGGACTCTCTTGCCTCAAGCATTTGCTGAACCCTTGGGAGACCATTTCTGTGCTGCTGATAGGACGAGTTCTAATCAAAACCTGTAGAAACCAAATTCCCTGTGAGACAAACGCAGGGAAGAGTCGCACAGAGCAGACAACCGTTGATTTTGATCCTAGGTCAAATTCATGTTCGAGAGAAAAACGTTCAGGCGCACACTGAAGAGAGCAATGCGCGACGGCTGGAAATGGTTCCACCACTGGTGCACGGAGCAATATTCCAATGAAGAGAAATGCCAGGCTTCTGAATTCATCCTCATTCGTGAAAACTCAAAATTCCACTGCCGCTCACAGAACGTACGCAACGGGGAAGGAACTCGACCTGGAGTACTTAAGCAACCGCAAGAAAATTTCAACGAATCCAGAAGACTTCCAACACCGCGCTCACCTGGACGTTGTGGTCGAGCCAGAACGTGGGATCCTCTTCCAGGTTGAATTGTTGCTCGCTTGTTCCCTGTGAAACGTGTCGCCCGCCGCCAGGCAAGGGCACAAGCGCACGGGACGTCGACGAAACAGACGCTGCAACTCCTTGAGCGGCTCCGTACTTCAGAGTCCGCGTCACGCTCTTCGCAGGAGTGGCGGACACGTTCTGACTACAATTCGGACGAACGGACGAAGCAGGCTCAGAATCCGCGCCGTGTTTCATTGCGCGCTCGTTCCTGTGCCCACGGGGAGTGTGAGAATTCGCATTCTCGGAAACCTGTTTAGCCACGCCCTGTTGCTCCGGGATCCCCTTGCTCACAACACCTGCAGCACCAAAAGCCATGCCACCCGACGGCACATCCGCCCCTGTCTCGGCCGCGCTCGCGTCCTGCAGCCTCGAGGCAGGCTGACTCCTCGCGGGAGACTGGTGACGACTGTGAGCTTTCTTGCTCTTCCCATTCCCTTGCCTCTCAGGGGTCCCTTCCCCGTTCTCGACGTGAGGGAACAGGCACTGACCGCCCCTCTTCTTCCCCTTCGGCGTCGCGCCCTTCGGCGTCAGCGCATCGGCGCCATTCTCGTCGGAGTTGCGGCAGGCCTCCGAGATCGAACTCAGCGGCTTCCGCGTCGGCGTCAAGTCCCCGGAGCTCGCGCAATTGGCATCCATGTTTTCTTGACCAGGCTTCTTGGGAGAGCCACGCACCACCGCGCTTCGCAGGGGCGACGCCCCTCTGCCCATGACCCGGACACAGGCACTACACTACAGCCCTCGCTACTCGCCCGATGGCGACCGTCACTCACCTTCCGAAAGCCTCACCTCCAGCAAGCCGTCTCTGCCAATCCTCGTCTTCATCGGCCGGATTTCGACAACACGTCAACCCTCGCAACCTAACGAAAATCCTCAATCCTGTTCTCCCACTCGGAATGCTCGCACGCAGTCCTCCTAACGCTCCCCTCGCTCAATTCAGGGCAGTGGCGAGCCTGCCTTCGGCTAGCTCCTCTTCGCTGCCTTCCGTCGACGCCTGGTCCTCGATCGAGGACACAGCCACTGCTGCCAAGAATCCGTCCACAACTACTGCCTACCGAACTACGGCTGCTTCTACGGGAAAGATCGCTCGCACAGGCGGGGAATGGGGCTCCTTGAAGACCTAGCTAATGCGAGCGCGACCAAGGGCAAGGCAGGGCGATGCCGAAGGGTGGCGTCAGCGGTAGCCGTTGCAAATTTGAACGCCCCGTTTCCGCGGCACCAGCTCCGCCCCATATTCAAATTCTGGAAGGGGGGACGTGCGGCCGCCAGATCTACTCCCTTCGTACAGTCCTCTTTTGTTTGTGTATGCCAGAACTTGGCTCTGAGGAATTTAATAGGTTTCGTAGATGTTGGCATTGGCTTCGGATAAGTTAATTTACGGCAGGTTTGCACGTCTGCTGGAGCCTGGAGGTCTCCTTTCAGGCATACACTTCCAAAGTTGGGAGCAGATTATTAGTTTATTTCGGAATTGGATGTAAATGGAAGCGTGGACTTAATTGTGAAATGTACTGAGTTTCTGATTTCTATATTATGATAATAGGGGTAGTCACACGTCCTCCAAGAACCAGATTTTCTTGAAGAATGTGAACTTTGTGAGAGAAATGAAGAGCCAATGTTGAGTTGTTTTGAGTGAAGGTGTGACCCCCCTTCTCAGCATAGAAAATTTTCTTTGAGAACCAAATTCATTGTTGTAAAAGTTGTGATGGACTTGCAGGTGGCGCATGTAACGCAAAGTACGGACAAAACTCCGTTGTAACAGAGAGAAAAAGTGTTGCATTGTGGTGAAAGTGAGCTACGGAAGAGTGAAAAATCCTCCGAGGAAATTTTCTTCAACTTATTTCTTTACATGTGGAGGAGAAGAACAACACTTCCAAAACCTTGGAGATCGAGAGCTCTCGAAGCCACAGAAAAAAAACATAAAGAGCACCACGCATCCAATCTCCAAGAATCGTCCAAGGATCAGAGAAGGTATCACTACTCCTAATGTAGAAGTCACTAGAGCACCACACATCCAATCTCCAAGAATCGTCCAAGGATCAGAGAAGGTATCACTACTCCTAATGTAGAAGTCACTAGTGTGCTCTGTGCCATTCCCACAACCAAAATAAAAGCAAAAATCATTTTTTAATTCTTGAAAACTTTGAAATTCAATATCTTTCACACCATGGGTCCAAATACTATGAAATAAAGCATATATGCCTTTCCTTGCAAAGAGCTTCCCAATGATATAAAAAAATGTGACCAAGGGACAAATGATCTAGGATATCTCACCATAAATAACAAAACAAAACAAACAACTTAATTTAAGGCATGGATTGTTTTATAAACATATGGTACTATGGAACAATTTTGAATCACAGGTTAGCTAGTGGAATTGAAAAATAAAAATTGGTTGCAGTTTGAAAACATCAAAACCTCCCCAAATAAAATATCTATAAAATTTCTACTTAGAATAAGAAACATGACTTTGTACTTGAAATAATTGTTCAATGTTGAAATTAAAGAAAAATAATTGGTAAAATTCAAAAAATATCCCAAACACTAGATGGCATTACTAAGGAAGAAGACTTTTTCATATGTGGTGCTATGGAGCACTTGATTGGGTATAATATAAGAGGTGCTACCTATTGGCTCTCCAAATATTATGTAGTTAGCTAAAGTACAAAAATAATGGAGCAATTTGAAAGAATGAAGATTGTAGAAAAAGTGGGGCCTCTACAGACAAATGTTATTTATAGAGTAGTAGAATGGAGACCCTTGTATCCCTAAAGGACCAATTGTTGATTCAAAGAACGCATAAAATCTCAAGTAGATTTCTAAAAAGTCAATATGGATGGGATAATTACGGAATTTAGACACAAAGTGTGAACATATAAATTTTGAGTGGAATTTTTTTTAAAATCAGGGGCTCGATTCAAAAGTTAGGTTATCCTGAACTTTTCAAACAACCAGGGCATCTTCTACAATTTTGAAATTTGGCAAATATATAATTTACATGATACGAGAAGCAAAATGTCAATTAAAATAATCAAGTGGAGTATAAAGATCTCACTCTAGAAGGAATTAAAGTATCTAACCCTATTGAGTAAGGCTAGAAATAAAAAAATCTTTTAACTTCGAGTATTATAATTTTTCAATCTATGTAGTCAAAAATTATGAATTTTTTCCGCACATTTCTATAGTAGGTTTATACAAATTTGTATGATTGAATTTATAAAAAAATTAAAAAAAATCATTTTTTTCTCATTGCCCTATAAAAAGGCAATTTCTTACAATTTCTACTTAAAATGTGCCTTGGTCTTATAGGGATGAATATATTGTAATATTAGAAGAAGTTACATTATACAAATTTAATTGTCCTTGTTCTCTTAAAGATAATTTTTCGCACTGAATGTTATTCCAAAAGGCTAATCAATACAAAATAATCAATTATGACTCTTGATAACAAAACAATATAAATTTCTTAAAGGAATAGGAAAAGGTTGTATAACTTCATTATAATATACAATGTAACAATACAATATAACAAAAAGATGTGTCATGACCTTTTTGTCCCCCCCTCCCCATCAATGCTGTTGATTACAACAAACAATTTGAAATACAAATACATGATATTGTATTGATACAGATACAAGATACAAGATATTATACTAATTTTAGATATGGATACGGAATATTGTACTAGAACAATACTGGATACATATATGGGACATTGTACTACAACAAGGTATGGATATGGGATACAATGAACTAGGATAAATCCCATTTAGAATGTCAAATCTAATGGCTTCTCAAAATTACAAATAGGGGGATAATGAAACAAATTTATTTTTAAATTAATTTAAATTATTATTTTTTACCTCAAAGAAGGGGAGGTTAAATGAAATGAATTTGAATGAATGTTAATTTTTCTGAGCTCATTGTGACAGTTTGTCACACAAGGACAGTGAGCTCAAAAGATACAGTAACAGCAGTAAGATACAATATACATTTTTATTGATGTCAATAGACTTTGGCTAGCTCTCAGGGGTGCACTTAGTTCTACTACAACAAACCACGTGTGAACGAGTGGTTTCTAATCAAATATATTTTCAACCTAAAATTTTGAGCATTCTTTAATAATGACTATAGGTTTCTATTGCCAAAATTTCCAACTCAAATAAAATTTGAAATGACTTCTTGAAGAGGTTGAAAATGAACTAAAATGGCATGTTTTTCAACTCAAATAGTTATAGAGAACAAATTTAGATGACCATTGAATCAATATTCAACTCAAAACGAGCTTCCAACATAGAGTTATTCTTAGGAATTTTTTGTTCATTTTTTAAACAATTTTTTCTTATATAATAGAGGAATATGAAAGTTATTTTTCAGTTCTATAGTGTATTTTTTTTACTTCAAAAATTTGTAACTAATTATTATTAACAAAAAAAATATCAATAATTCAAAACATAAACTTTCAAAGTAGGAAAATTTATTCATATATTTTTTATATATTTATATTTAAAATTCAAAAAGTATATAGGGGTCCAAAGTTTTTTTCGCACATGGTTTCTAATGGATAATCTAAGTGAACTCCCCGAGCGCTAACTAGCATTTAAAAAGAAGTTGTATTCAATGATATAGGCATCCATACTCATACATGTTGAATCGTAGACACTGAGTTAGTTGGGAAGGTATAGGATGTGTGTTGGTTGGGTGTGAGGTTTTAAGCAGGGGGCCATAGTATTGGAGCCACAACCAATGGAAATCAAATCAAGAGTGGTTTAGAAGTCTAACCTAACATTCACCCACCAATTGCTTTTTTGGAATATAACACTTTCTTGCAATTTTGCATGAGAATTTACCAAGCTCCTTTGCTACTATAGATGAAGGGAAATAAAGGAGTTTAAAATGAAGTTTAACATTCAGTGGACAAAGTAGCCATAGAATGTCAATTTCATGACAGTCTCACTTGCAGTTTTGCCCTAAATACTAAGGGCCGCTTCAGGGGGAAAGCATGCTACGGTCTACTTGCTTTGGCACATTCAATAAAAAAAATGTAAATAAAGTTTTTAACACTTTGGATTCTTGGTGAAGAAAGCAACAAGATTCTACAGGTGGGCCAAATTTTTATATTGTTTAATTTGTCTTGAAGTTAATTTTTTAAGAATTTTGTTTGTTTTTATTTATTATATTGTTTAACTCATTTTATTGTTTAATTCCACAATATATCTTGTAGAAGGAATTAAACAATAAGAAAATTAGGCCCACTTGTAAAATCTTGCTAGTTTCTTCTTCCAACCAATTAAAATTTTAAAATTTATATTTAATGCAAGAAAAGAAAATAAATACTAAAATATGTATATTAGTGAATAAAACTAAATACTGAGCAAATTGAAAAATGCGTTTGGACCCTAGAATACATTCGTAATGTCAACCATCACACCAAATTTATGCGTGTAATTCTCCTCATTTATATACACTTAAAATAAATTAGTTTCTCAAATGTGACCCCGTGACATCAAAAGTGGTAGGCTGTAGCATGCTTTCACCCTTCACACTATGGTCAACCAAGTCGAGAGGCCATGGGATTGAGTGGCCAAACTTTGTTGAGAGTCCAAAGAAATGAGCAATAAATAGGCAATAAAATATAGGAATTAGAGCCTTTGGCCAACCATAGTGTGAACTCCCTTTAACCCCTAAGTGCCTAAGCCTTTCCAAGGGTGTTTTTCCTATGAAAAAAGAGCATAGGAGAGTAGTTATCTCCCATGAAGCAAATTTTTTTTTTTTTTGAAATCTGACTGCATAGATGTTTCTAGAGCTTGCTTGCTAGTATGTATACCAATTTTGAGTATAAAATTCAATAGGAGTTGTGAGATTATAACAAAAGAAAAGTATGCATTCTATTTTTAGTGTGTTGTCCCTCCCCACTATGTTGCTGAAATTTGCATATAAAAGTTTTTTGGGATGGGAGGTGACATGAACAACTACATATAGTGTTAGTACACTAAAATGCACTTTCAAAAAACTGAATTTTACATGAAAAGCTATCAAACTCATTATACAGTCGACCTTGTAATTGTTGAAATGCAATTTTGTTTGATAAGTGGAAATTGCAAAAAACTCCAAATCAACACTTGCATGTTTAAATTTTCAAACGGTGAAAATCATGAAAACACTTTACTCTTTCCATTGGGACGATTTTCAAAGCAAATGAATATGTACAATTTTTTAGATCTCAAATCAAGTGAAATTGATGAGCTTTGTTCAAAACCAAGAAATGAAGTAAAATTGGCAAGCTTTACTCTTCACTAATGGTACATATATGTAGTTGAGGACCTCTAGAAAATCAAATATTAACCTTTCTCAGTGAAGAATGAAAGTTTTCAATAGTTAACCCTCAAAACTGCCAGTAAAAATTTTTTAAACGGTCAAACGTTTTTAACTGCCAACTGCAAAATGAGCCTGAAATTTCAGGTCGACCATAAGGTAATCTGCTCTTAAAGCGACCATTTAAGAGCTGTTTGCCTTTTCGGGGAACCTAAACTCCTTGAAACAATTTTCAGTTAATTTTAAGAGGAAGAAAAATGAAATTGGCATCTAACCCAAGTCGTTTCATATTTTTTGGACCTTTGTGGAATTAGTTACAAATTTTTGAAGTTAAAACGCAGTGGTCACTAAAACCGACCACCTCCTGAAATGTACACCGTTGATACATTGAAGAAAGCAAAATGTACCTCTGTGCCATGTTTGGTTTTAGAGCCCGCTCGCTTTTAGAGCAGACTACCTTATATGGTCGCCCAGGCAGTTAGGGGTTAAGACACTGAAGGATGATTCACCTCGTGCATAGAATCATTGCATTCACATTGATTCAGTGTTTTTCTCGCTCACCTTTGGCCAGCTTCAACTGCGCCTCAAATTAAACTGCCAAACAAAATAGAATGGATCATTACAAATTGTTCTATAAACCAGGTAGATGAATAACCAACACAAGTCAGGTAGGTATGAAAGCTCCCTGTCAAATGATTGACAGTTTAATTAGCTGGTAGGCAATAGGAACTTTGAGTTCTCTCGCAGATCTACAGCATGTCATGGCCAGTACCTTGATGTACATGAGACATACATCTCTATAGACGAAATCCAAAAGTTCCACAAGAAATTGGCACTTTAATTTCCAGTGTTGTAGTGGTAATGCTCCACTTCTTTTGAGTCAAAATCTCAGATTCAAATTCCCTTGTAAGGTAGGTACACCCAAAACCACCACTTTTTGCTACTGAGCCTAGTTGTTACTATTATTAGAATGGTCAAATTTTCATATGTTCTTGTTGGCAAGTGAAAGGAGGTTCCAACGCACCAAAGAACATGGCATTTGGATACTGTATGCAAAAGTTATTAAGGAACAAAGTTTGGTTTTGAAGCTGCGTTTCTTCCACATAAGGTACAGAACTGATTTTGGAGATGTACATATAGTATAGATGGCGGTTTAAGGTCAGTGGCACATTTGGGGGGGTACCTACCTTACTTTCCTCTCAGAAATCAGTTGCAGAATTTTTCTGAAAAGTTGCAGAGGTTCACTGAATCTTTTTGCGCAGGTTATCATGATCCTGAAGCGCAGCACAAGGCAGTTTAGTTATTTTTATTCATGAATGTGTACCATCTTCTGTTGCTCCCCTCTGATGGATTGTTGTACGTTTATGGCAACCCTTGTGGCGAAGGTAATCTGTCCTTTTTAAGACGAAGAATGAGTTTTTTTGATTTGATCAAGTTGTGGAAAGTATTATCCAATTGGAGCTGTAATATTTATATCATTAGATTGAGAGAAGAACATTGCATGTGTTGGCTCAAGGAAGATCATTATCATTTGAACAAATAAAAATCTCTTACTAGATCAACTCTTCTAAAACTATTTACAAAAAGTTGTGAAGGACTCGATTGGGCCTTACTAGATCATTGTTAAAGGATTAAATAATCTCATTCCAATACTTAAAATCAATGCTTTCCTTGTCAAGATGAAGCTGCAATTTGCCCAAGTTAGTATTGGATTCAACAAGTGTATGGTAGAACCACCCACAGTCGACCACTTAAGCAATTCCACATATGCTTGGGAACAATAGAAGGCAATGTGAATTTACAGCCCTATAGAAAGATAGAATTGATGGGCATTGCTAAGTTTTCATGATTTTTTTTCCTTAAATTAAATTTACTATGAATTTGGGAAGTCAAAAGTTGGCTTCAACCTATACCCAAGATATAGAGTCTTCTAATTTTGACCATTCCATAACTACTTTCCCACTCACTGCTTCCTACTTTCTTGCTCACTAAATCAAGACATGTGTCATGACTTTATAGTGCCAACCTTGCAAAAGAGAAAAAATCACATTCCAAGCTATGGTTGGAATTTGTACCAGCCTTGGTTGGAAATAGCTACACCTACAAGTTGGTTATTGATGGCCGGTTGGTAATGGGTGGTTCTACCATAGATGAGAATACAGCTAATAAGTACCTATAGTGAACTAATTAGTATGTTAATTCAAAGGATTAAATGGACACTTAGCGTTATTTCATTGATGGCACTAAATAAAGTATAAGTTAGTGTAGTTGGCACTAGAGCTGGAACTTACAACAGAATGAGTCTAAGGTAGGAGGCTCTGAAATGGAACGGGCATTAAGAATGGACCCTATAAATGGCTGTAAAATGAACATGAGTTGATTCTGTAATTGATATGTATAGTCATTGAATGAATCAAGGAAAAAAGCATTATCAATTGCAAGAGCCAATCATTTGCTTTGCTTTTCCCATCTTTCTATAGAATTGCAAGTGAACTGTTTATAGAAGACCTAGGGTCATAAATAGGGACCTATGACCCAAGTCGTTTGAAAATTCATAAGTAATTCAAAAATGCTTGAAAAAATACAAAGCCACTTGGGTTAGATTCCTCATCTATTTCTCTTTGTTTGAAAAATGAGTTAAAATTATTAACATCCAATGAAATACACAAAAAGGCAGACCAGCCCTTAGATGTGCCATTTTTGAGCCTCCTACCTTACGTTAAGCAGACTCTGTTCAATATCTGGTGTTGAGTGCAGGATATTTTTCTGCGGCTCTTAACTCTAGAGTTCAATGTCTTTGTGTATGCCTATGTTATTACTTCTTGGCTGGGGTGCTAAGGAATAACCCAAAGCTGCGTGCTAAGTATCTCTTTTGAGCCAAGTATTGCACACTCAGTAAATACCTGTATTTTGGTCCAGTATTATCTGGTGAAGTCTCAGAAAATAATAGTATCTTGAGGCACAATGAGAAGATTGGATTGTGAGAATAGTTTTACAACAAAAATGAAAAAAATCAAACCAATTATGTGAAATTGAATGCAATTTGGGTTTCTTGTTGACCTATTATGTATTGCAATGCAAATTACTTCCTCTACAGCAAAAATTCTTCAACTGATTTCTGAGAGGAAAGTAACGTACAAGGAAATTTGAACCTGAGATCTTGATTCGAAGAAGTGGAACACTACCACTACAACACTGGAAATTAAAGTGCCAATTTCTTGTGAACTTTTGGATTTTACCATAGAGATGTACATCTCATGTACATCAAGGGACGAGTACTATACTTCAGTTTATGAAGAAAGAAAAATTCACATTCTGACCTAAATCCTATGAGCCATCTTGTTACATAGAGGCTTGCCACTCTTCCCAGTGAATTTGAGCACTGGAATTCATACTTCGTTCACACCTAGCTTAAAATGTAGCTTCGAAATCAAGGTCATGTGGCTCATTTTCATTCTGAATTATCTCCTCTATGTTTCTCAAACGATGTTCAATTATCCTAAAACCAATTATCAAAAACTTGTTTGAGTGGACTCTTCCTGTAATTTCCTTTAGTCAGAGTGTTGGGTGTGTCTATGATACGTGGCTTTTGCAACATGATGAGATGCTTCCATGTCTTGTCAACTCCACACCGATAACAATCCATACACATTGACAAAGTAAGTATTAGCATGCCTCACCACAACGTGTTGTAAGCATAAACACTCAACAGATTAGTGATTGTCAAATTAAAACTATCAAGTACCTAATCTACAATATTGATGCATTTTTAGAGTCAATGAAAAAACTTACCATGTATTGGGTGATGTGATTTTCATTAAAGCATTTGACCACTAGCCGACCCCAATTCTCAGCTTTTGCCCTAAATTCATGAATTTGATCGTTTGTCAAAGTTAAGTGAATAAAATATTGACATAGGTCATCCAATGCTTCCCACATTTTGACCTGCTGTGACATCTACATTGAACGATGTCAATGTAGATTTCCTCAGAGCAACCTTCCAAAAGTACTTTTCTTGAAGATTTTAGCATAGTTTGTTCCACTTAGCGAGATTTTATTTGGCACACTGTTTGATTTTCTAGAGAGTTATGTATCTTTCATCATGACAATATTGCCACCATGTGCACTAATTGATGAGAAAACCTTCTACATCTAATTAATAGCTATTAATTATTGATGTTTGTCTCATATGGTCCATATGAAGATAAAATGAAGACGTATCAACTTTTCCACTATTTGATTTAAAGCATGCAAAGTGCAAATATGCACTCTTGTTATAGGCATTGCCAAAATTGGCTACCATTGACCAATAGCACGTGCCCCCATGATAGGTTTTTCATGAGCGGAAGTTGAAAAAAGAATGCTTGACCATGATTGCATTTTTTGGTCAATGTCAATCTTGGTTGTTCTTCAGTCGTAATAAGTGACTTTGAGCACTTCTAGTTGCAACATATGCATGTTTGTTTGGAATTTGTTCCATGTTTAAGGTCATACATTACTTTTATTGTCATCATATTGGCACAAGGGTGCCACTTAACTTTGACCTCTCCCACCTTTGGAACCTTAAGAAGTTGCACGTGGCCTTGGGCCTCTATTAAAGATGGTATTTTTGTATTGTTGAAAATCCAATCTAAAACTATATGAGACTCTTTGGAGACCAAGAAGCTTGTTGTGGGCCATACCTCTCTCTTGCTTTGTACTGAAAAGTTGCATGGATCTTTTTTCAATTCTTTGGGTGTCATGCCGTTGAAAGTAGAGTCTAATGCTCTATTCATAAGTGTGATGGATACACGTTCAATTTTTTACCCATAGATGATCTCAACTTCATTTAACTTGATGGCAAAAATTAGAGGATTACCTTGCATTTCTATTCATCACAACAAGACATGCATGCAACATTGTTAGATAATATTAAATTTTCTGTAGACTAAAATTGTTGTTACTCAATTTTCAATATTTTTTGAATAAAATAAAATCATAGGATGTAAATTGTTTATTACAAGATTTCAACCATTGGGATTGACATTTTTCAAGTCCATCAAAAAATTCTTAACAATTCTATATTTTGAATCATTTTCTACTTCTTTCTACTTACTAATTTTTTTCTTGTATGTTGTATAATTCCAAATGACCTGAAATTATTCAGACATGTAGCCAACTTGCCTTGAAGAATGAATCCAAAAAAGCCCCACCATATTGGACATTTTTTCATACAAATGTGATCTTGTGAAGTGCAGCTGCCTGTTTTTACGCAGGGTCAAGAAAAGGTGTTTTGTGACTTTAAACATTAATCACTGGAAGAAAAAGCGGTCTTTCACAACCGACTCAAATGCAACTACGTGTCCTATTCAACTACTCTGCGACTACATCCCTCTGTATTTGCACCAAATTTTACGACCATGCTGTTATAGTCGCTAAGTAGTCGTAGAATGAAAAGTAGGGTTACGGAAGTGTAACTGAGAATTTATCGTGAGGTATTTTACATCCGACATTCATCGTAGTTGCTGATGTGGACAACTGTACGCTAGGGTTCGACTAAAAACTGATTTGAATTCAACTAAAGAAGGACTAGAATGCAACTGGAAAGAACAACCGACATGCAACTAGAGAATGACTCTCATGCAACTATACAGTGACTCGTATGCAACTAGAGAAGTGACTGTGAGATTTTAGACATCCGACATTCACCATAGTTGCTGATGTGGACACGTGTACGCTAGGATTGGACTATAAACTGAATGGATTGCAACTAATGAAGGACTAGAATGCAACTGGAAAGAACAACCAACATGCAACTATAAAATGACTTGCATGCAACTAATATTTGACTCTCATACAACTATAGAGTGACTCGTATGCAACTAGAGAACAACTAGCATGCAACTATAGAACAATTGACATCCTTCTACATAACAACTAGCATGCAGGTATAGAACAACTGCCATGCAACTACGAAATAACTAGCATGCAACTATAGAATAGCTAGAACGCAACTAGAAAACAATTAGAGTTTGTTTAGAAAATGAATATTTTCCATTAATGCTCTTAATATCTTGCAGATGCCAAGAGATTGTCCTCTACGAATAACTCTATAGTTCCAACCAGAGACGGGACAGTAGGTAGAGGAGGCACATTCTCTGGAGCAGCGATACTAGAAGTTTGAACAGTGGTGCTAACGAATACATCTGATGTGTCTACAAATTCTCGTCGAGCACAAGGTTGCTTGTGTAATACTACTTTCCAATCTTCTTTCCTAAGCACATCAGATGCAAAGAACACTTAGGTTGCTTGGCTTGGAAAAATAAAAGGATCAAGCATCTTCCGCATTTTGTGACGAAAGTTTACTACAAGGAAACCATCATTATCCCTAATGTATGTTGGATTTCCTCGATTGTCTGATTTTTTCACCCATTCACACCACAATAGTATCACGGGATTGCTAAGACATCCATAATCTAGTTTAAATATATCTTTCAATACTCCGACGTAGTGCACTGACACGTCTCGAAGATCAAGAGCTGGAATTTCGAATACAGATGCAACACCGCAATCATATGTTTGCAATTGGTTAGAAGAGTTATCGTCAACCCTGAAGTGATTTCCAAAAGCTCTCATACGAGAATATCGAAGTGTCTTCTGCGATGGTCTGTTGGATAATAACATCCTATCTCTGTCCTCCGGAGTGTGAGCATCAGCACTACTATTGCAAAGAGCCATTCTTATCCACGCATCAAGTGGTGCTGTGCTTGGATCAATTTCACGTTCTTCCTTCCACTTCCTGCACATACAAGATAGAAGTTCAAAATCATAAATGTAAAGATTTCCTAGTAGCAAATACTATAGATGGTCAATTTCATCCACCTACCTCAGACATTAATTTTGAAGTGACGATACTTGCATTTTAGTTGCAGTTCCGTTGCTGTTTAGTTGCATTGTAGTTGCATGTTAGTTGCACTTTAATTGCATTTTAGTTGCATGTTAGTTGCAATTCCCTTGCTGTTTAGTTGCATTTCAGTTGCATTGTAGTTGCACTTTAGTTGCATTTTAGTTGCATGGCAGTTGCATTTTAGTTGCTTTTCAAATGCATGGTAGTCAGTAGTTTGCTATTCACACTAATTTCATATCAATATATTGCAACCTATCCCTGTTTTATTAAATGGATTCTACAAGTGGAAGAAGAAGCTAGTACAACTTACTTGACAAGTGGCTCCAAAATAGCAACATTATTCAGCACATAATTATGCCCTGCATCCCGCAATGCATGAGACATTACAATTATCTGCAATCAAACCTCTCTAATTGTACACTTTGTAATTGCACATTCAATATACAGTAAATCTTGAGAATCTTTGAAGAGATTGAGAGTTTTATATAGAATAAATAGGAATTCCTAGTCTCATCCCTCCATCCATCCAAAGTGGGTTGCAACTCTCATCTCTCTCATCCATCCATCTTGCTAGGGTTCTGCAAGTAGAGGATTTTGTGAGCGAAGCGGAGGGTTCTACAAGCGGAGCGGAGGGTTCTACAAGCGAAGCGGAAGGTTCTACGAGCGGAGCGGAGGGTTCTGCGAGCGGACCGGAGAGTTTTACGAGCGAAGCGGAGGGTTCTACGAGCGGAGCGGAGGATTCTGTGCGAGAGGAGGGTTCTGCGAGCAGAGCGGAGTTCACAAGGAGCAGAAGCTTGCGGTGGAGGTGTTTCTCTGTGAGACTTTTTGGCTTCTTTAGGCTTCAAATGGAAATGTTTTCAGGGTCATCAGAATGGTACACATTTGTAAGCCTTTGTGCCTTTATATTTGTTAGGGTTTCGGGTTATTGCATGAAACTGTTTATCAGGGAATAAACTAACTCTGCAAGGACGCCTAAACCCTAAAGTGGCTGATGAATGACTTCTAAGAGTAGTGTAGAAATGACGAATGCATCTATTGATTTAGGAGTTAAATCATTTTTGGTGAAGTACTTTGGTGATAGGTGTAATCCTAAGCAAGAACTCATGGAACTAATGTTTTGTGTGGAATTGGCTATGCCATTTACAATTAATGATAATGGTTTTCAAGTTTGTAGAGTTTGTGAGATTTTGAACTATTCAAGCCAATTCGCAAACAACATAGAACAATAGTTTTCTTTATGTATTCTTTTGTGCTGGCGATAGAAAGAGTTCTTGAAGAGTTGAATGAAGTAATAATTGTTCATTGAACCATTATCTTGACTTCTTAGGTAGGTGAATGAGAATCGCTTGGCATGGATTCTAATGACTATGAGAAAATGGAGAGGGAATTGCGTCGAGATGCTAGAGTAGTGGAGCGAGCAGTACAAGTACAACCTATAAAAGCAACATCAAAGGAACTGTAAGGGCCTCACTAAAATTAGGAGATTGTCTTTAGTCTTCCAATGATGTTTAAGATTAGGTGGTTGCAATATTTTTGTTTCCTAATATTTCAGTAGTTTTTGTAAGAAGTTGCTGTAGCATTATAGAGGTAATTGAAGTTGCAAACTAGTTGCCATGTAGTTGCAAGCTAGTTGCCAATTAGTTGTCATATAGTTGCAAGCTAGTTGGCATGCAGTTGCTACTTGCCATGTAGTTGCAAAATAGACACAACATAGCATAGTATCCAAAGTAATGTCAGAAATCTTCATGTATTATGTGGCTCCAAAAATAGATGATTGTTTTTATATCCTTTTTCTTTAAAACTATAATGTTGGTTGGTTTGCAGGGAAGCTTCAATTGCAAAGCGCAAAAGTGTGCAAGAATAGCATACTCAAGCTCCAGCATTGCCTACACAGAAGAGTGCCAGAGTTAGCAGTGAAGACCTAAAAGCTATCAGTGAAGATGCAAGTGCTGAAGATGATATGTCGGCTTCAGAGGATTCTCACAGCACTGAAGAAGATGAGTTGAATTTTTTTTATGGAAATGAATTTCTTTTAAAGAAAACAAAGGTTCAATAATAAGAATTTTCTCTTTTGTACGTTATTTTTAATACTACTAATGTTCTTGTATTCTTTCAAGGAATGAAGACAATCAATTTGAAGAAGATGATAGTCGCATATATGGAGAAGCCTCTGGTAGCAGAAAGAGATCCTTGCCTTCTCATCATGGTGGATTTGCAAGACAACCAATGCACCAAAGCCCAGCTGGACATTGCAGTGGCAATGGATACCACCACAGTCCATACCACCACCACCTACCAAACCTCCACAACGGGTAATGGTTGAATTTCATGTTCCCCCTATTTCAGCTTTGTGGCAAGGGCGTGTACAATCACAAGAAGTGGTGTGTCAGTTAGAGAGTGGTAGACGTTCTACTAGGCGCAAGAGGTACAGAGAGTTAGAGAAGAAAGTAGAAGAAAGAAGCAATAATGGCAAAAGACCAAATGAATTACATGTGAAGTCAAATGGTCAAATTGATGCCTCTTCTTCTAAGAAGATTACTTGGGACCAAACTATGAGGGCCTTTGCCCCTTTGATACTTGATATGAGTGTTATTCACTGGAATAAACACAGGCCACAAACTTTGAAAAAGCTCAGAGATATTATGGATCTTGAGTTTGAATATGTGGGGAATTCCCTTAGCAGTAAGGGTTTTTGGAATGCAGTGCAAACTAGTAGTATGTGAGTTAGTTCCTAGTTGCAAACTAGTTGTATATGAGTCAGCTCTTAGTTGCAAACTAGTTGTATGTCAGTTGGCCTTGAGTTGGCCTTGAGTTGGCTTTGAGTTGCAAATTAGATGTATGTGAGTTAGTTCTCAGTTGTAAACTAATTGTATGGGAGTTGGCTTCGAGTTGCAACGTAGTTGCTCTTGAGTTGGCTCTGAGTTGCGAACTAGTTGCCTATGAGTAGGCCTTCTTTTACAAAAGAGTTGCTTTTGAGTTGGCTTTGAGTTGCAAACTAGTTGTATGTGAATTGGTTTAGAGTTGCAAACTATTTCCACATGAGTTGGCTTAAAGTGGCAAACTAGTTGCATCTGAGTTGGCTTTGAGTTGCAAACTAGTTTCATGTAAGTTGGCTTTGAGTTGAAGACTAGTTGCATCTGAGTTGGCTCTAAGTTGGAAATTGGTAGCATATAAGTTGGCAATGTGTTGCAAACGAGTTGCCCGAGGCAAGGTTTTTTTAGCAATTGAGTTGCACGGAAGTTGGCATTGAGTTTCAAATTAGTTGTATATGAGTTGGCTTTGAGTTCCAAATGAGTTGCATGTGAGTTGGTGTTGAGTCGCAAATTAGTTGTATGTGAGTCGATTTTTAGTTGCAAATGAGTTCTACCTGAATGAACTTTGAGTTGCATTTTAATTGCATATGAGTTGACGATCAGTTGCATAGGAGTTATCCAGAAGTTGCTTAGAAGTAGCAAAGGAGTAGCACATGAGTTGAAAACTTGTCGCATAAAAGTCGCATACTTGATGAGTAGCTGGACACATCAGAAACTAGTCGCAGATCCCTTTATAGTTGCATAGTAGTGGCAAAGAAGTCATACATCAACAGAATCTAGTTGCAAAAAAGTTGTGAACAAGTTACATATGATACGTCATAAGCGAGTGTATGCTAGTTGCAAAGAAGTCGACTACAAGTGCCTCAAGTATCAAATGCAGGACCTGACTTTACGTGGCAGTAAACTCCACATCAGAACAATTCGTCGATGAAGTTTTTTGAATACTGTCCGATGACATGAACCCCCTGCGACTACACTGCAACTCATGCAACTTGTCCACTGCAACTGCGGGCTCTAGATTATCACCTAGTTGCAAACGACGTATGCAACTACAAAATTAGTTGCACAGTGCAGTCGCAGAACCCCTCGTTTTCTTGTAGTGAATATCTTGCAATCTACACAGTAGAAACTCCTGAAATTTTTTCCACGTCTTCTCAGACTAGCGTACTACAAGATCCTATGATTATATGTGTCCAAAAATATTGTTTTTCTAAAATTTGGTGCTTGTCCTAGAAATGGCAGTTTTGGAGCGTTTTTGGTGAAAACATAGTCACGGTCCGTTAGGGATTAAAATAACAAAAGTCATGAAGCAATCATTGTTAGACACTATTAAAATAGCAAGGATGTCACAAAAAGTCTGTCCAGCCGCAACCAAATTTACCAAGCATTAACCCCTAAAGGTTTTTGACTATGTTTTCACAAAAAAACGCTTCCAAACTGCCATTTCTAATACAAGTACCAAATTTTGGGAAAAAAACATTTTTGGACACATGTGACCGTAGGATCTTGTAGTAAACTAGTTTGAGAAGATGTGGAAAAAATTTCAGAAATTTCCACCGTGTAGATTGCAAGATATTAGCATTTGAAGTGACAAAAACCCTTTTTTTGTCCCTGCGAAAACCCGGGCAGCTGCACTTCACATGGTCACATTTGTATGAAAAAATGTCCAAAATGGTGGTAACTCTTTGGATTCATTCTTGAAAGCAAGTTAGCTACATGCTTGAAAAATTTCAGATCATTTGGAAATGTACAACATATAGGAAAAAAAAAGTAAGTAGAAAGAAGTAGAAAATGATTCAAAACACTAAATTGTTAAGGATTTAATTATGGAATTGAAAAATGCCAATCCAAACGATTGTAATGTTGTAATAAACAATCTACACCTTGTGTTTATATTTTTTTCCAAAAATATTGAAAATTGAGTTAAATAAAGGACTTCAAAGTTTATTTTAGAGTAGAGATTTCATAACTACCCGCAAACTACTCACAACTAAAATTCCTCATAACTTTCATCTCATAAATCAAAGTGGAATGATTCAAAGCTTTCCTTGTGCACATAAATCTAGAGAACCAATTTCAAATTTTTATTTCTCTAGAAAATGATTTTTAAAGAAGTTTTTTTTGCTGCCCGGGTTGCCCGACGAACAATGAAAACTACATATCATACCATAACTTTTTAACCATGTGGTCAAAAGTTATGAAAATTGTTGGGCCCTAAAGCTACTCCTCGGGCACATCTTGTGTGAAAATTTCAAAGAAAAAAAATAAAAATTCCATTCGTGGTGAGCTGCCCAAAAACGCTATATTGTCAAAAAACGGTGTTTGGTCCTTTAGGGGTTAAGGTAGAGCCACCCATTTTTGATCAATGACCCAATCCCAACCTATAGGTGTTGTTATTTCCGATCACATTTTTTGAAGCTTGGAATGTTTTTTTTTAACTAGTCAAGGTTGGAACTAATAGGATCATGACACATGTCCCAATATAGTGAGAAAGAAAGTAGAAAAGAATGAATAAAAAAATAGTTCTTGAAAGATCGGAATTGAAAGAGTCTAGACATTGGCTATGGGTTCGGGACACTTTTTGCCTACCAAAATTCATAATAATTTCAGTTCAAGCAATAAAATTTTCAATTTTTTTGCAATCCCTGTCATTTCTATCGATGCATCTCTAGAAATATTTGTTTTGCCTTGCACTAAGTTACTCCATTTTATATGTGGAGTTGCTTATTTGATCGGTTGTGGATAGTTCTACATTACATGAGCGGTGCTCGATCAAATCCCAGTCAAGAAACGAATTGAAAACCAGTCGCAACCAAGCATTACAAAAGTGCTGGATCAAATCCAGTCAAGAAACAAACTGGCAAACTAGCAAATTATTGTTGTGAACAACCGCAATCCAAAACAGAAATAAAATTTAGAGGCTCCACAAGAATGCTCTAAGGTAACAGGTCCAGAAATCGCCCACCTAATGCCTGAAACTGAATTTTGGGAAGGTGAAACTTCTTGAAATATTTTTCAGTATATTTTCCTTGAAAGAGAAGTGGATTTGGCATCTAGCCTAAGACGTTTTGTATTTTTTGGAGCATTTTGAAATTAGTTATGAAATTTTGAAGTTGAACTAACATAGGGCTCCAAAATCGCCCACCCCTGAAATGTGCACTATTTGTACATCAGTGAAGGCTATGAAAAAACAGCATGTACAACTCGTGTACATTTTACAGGTGGGCGGTTCTTAATGCCCAAACTATTCTCGAGCTTGTTACCTTAGACGGAGGTCAATAGACGGAGGTCAAGCCTGACAACCTTGACGAGGATTGAATCACAATTTAGACTTGAAGATAAAACGTCAGTCAATGCATGAATATTTTTGAACAAGAATTTTAGATAGAATCTCACGTAAGCTTGAATTAAAAAAATTTAGACTATTCTTTATGGAATCCATATTTTCTGGGATGTCTTCACAGACTTGGGACTGTTACAAAGGATGATGAGTCAATGAAGATAAGGAACAGACTGACATGCGTTCAATTGGATCAATCTTGTGCATCTGAATTCTAGTCTAAGGACAAAAAGACTGAAAATAAAAAACACGTCATATGGTTGTGAAATATAAATTGATCGCATTGTCCAATTCAACAAATATTTCAAATGTGAGGACATTAAGATGTAACAATGGTCCATATTGCAACCTATGTTCTCTCCACAATTATAGCTAATGCTATTTCATACTCTCAATTCCCAAAAAAGACTCAAAATATTGTGAGAACCAACATTATTTGCATGTTTGTCAAACTATTGTTATTTTAAATTCTATGAATGTCAATTTCTTTCAATTTTTGTGGACAATGACCTGAAATGATGTATACTATTATGCCAAGGCACAATTTTTTTTTTCAAAGTTCTAAGAAAAAATTGGCAAAAATAAAGTAATTCCTAATCATGCTGAATAAAACTGAGTTTTTGACATGGCAAATTTTGAAATTGATTTTCTTTCAAATCACACCTAATTTTTTCTTCAAGCTTCCACGGTAATGTGTAGTATGTTACACTAAACACTACAACTTCTATATATCTAGTTTTGGACTTTGTCCATTGATGTTTATAGTATGGTTTTTTGAATGAAAACGTTTCAACTTTGTACTAAGTTTTGTACATGACAATGTGCTAAACATAACTATCACCTCTACCATTGTTAGTAATGCTTAAAAAGAAAAGGGGCCAGAGAATCGACTGGACAACTAGGAATAACTATCCCCTAAAAAGATGCAAACACCCTATTTAACTTCAATTTATCTACCTTCTCTCCAAAAAAAATCTAGAGGCATTGATGCAAAATGACTTTAAGGTTGATGACAAATATGGAGGTGGATAACATACTCCTACATTGTTCCAATACAAAATCCCAAGTAGACAATAGATTAGCAAAAGCAAAGCCATGCTTTCAAAGTGAAGCAAGGAGTTTGAAGCAAAGCAAAAGATTTGAAGCAAAACAAGGGGTTAGAGGCAAATGAAGTTGAAATTAAATGAGACTAGGAGACAAAGATGCAATGTGAAAATGGACAAAGAGGCAATAATGCAACATGAATGGACAAGGGAAGGATTGAAGTAAGGGGACAAGGATGCAATGCAAATGAAGGAGCGGGTTGAGACAAGGGGAGAAGGACAAAAAGTGAATGGACATGAAGAGGGTTTATATGAGGACATTCACTAACCTACTAATCCTCCACTAATCTATTAATCTTTAGTACAACTTCCGTCTGAAAGGTACTTTGAAAAAGTTATCTTATTTATTTGCATCAATTAATAAAATTGACCAATTTGATCCATTTAGTCTTTAAGAATTATTTGCCTTTACTATAATTTGAAAACAATCAAATTTAGTATAGTAGTAAATACTATTTTATTTTTACCCCTAAAGTTTCATGACTATGTTTTCACCAAAAATGCTCAAGAACTGCCATTTTGAGTACATATAGCAAATTTTTGAAAAAAAAGTTTTTTTGACACATGTAACCGTATGATCTTGTAGTATGGTGACTTGAAAACATGTGGTAAGAATTTCAGAAATTTACACCACGTGGATTGCAAGATATAAGCATTAAAATTCACATCATGGGAATATACATTTACAAAGTGTCATTGCGATATGTTTTGTAGTGTTAGTGACTAATAAATGTCATTGAGAAAAGTCACATTCTTTTTTGCATTGTTTCTCTCCAATATGCTTGTTTATTGTGCATCTCAAAAATCATATGTCCTCATTTTTAATCAGATGCAGTCTTTTATTTAGTTGCAAAACTATGTTGATGCATGACTGCAATATAAAATGTCCATTTAGAATGTATAGAAAATGTAACTATAGTTTATGACAAAAGCCACTATAAACCTCAGTCACCTCATTTACAAACCACACACAAATCTAAAAAATACAATTCTCACTTATCTAGAATAGCACTTGCTTGAGTCATATCTCACAATATATCTTTGCCAAAATATGATTGGTTGTAGTCACATAATGCTCACAATTATAACAAAAATGTGACTCTATACTTTTAAAACTACGGTTATATTAAATCATAAAATTACTGATAACATTCTATGTAAATTGCCAAAAGTATGACTCACAAGAGTCATATTTCACATCAACAAAAAATATGACTTATATGAGTCATAATCCACATCAGTAAAGATATGATTCATTGTAGTCATATACTACGCCAACCAAAATATGACTTATCGTAGTCATATGTCATGTCAACCAAAATATGACTTATTGTTGTCATATGCCATGTCAACCTATAGTATGACTCATTGTAATCATATGCCATGTCAACCAAAAATATGGCTATACGGAGACATATGCCCGAGCAGTATAAGAAAAGTCATACTGCAAATCATCTACAATGATTTTTATATAAGTCATATTATGAGATTTAACATCCTATTACAATTATATTTTGCAGTCATAAATTACCAATTTTGTTGTATTGGGTTGAGATAAGGGAAGAAGGATTTTATGCACAATGAGTTGTAGAAACCTCACCTTGTAACATACTACCACATTACTCCAATAGGAAGCCCCAAGTGGACACTAGGACAACAAAAGTGAAGCAAAGGATTTGAAGCAAAGCAAATGGATTCAAAGCAAATAGAGTTGAAATTGGTTGACACTATGCTAGATAAAGATGTAATGCAAATGGACAAAGAGACAAAGCAAATGGAGTTGAAATCGGTTGACATTATGCTAGAAACAAGGATGCAATGCAAATGGACAAAGAGACAATAATGCGATATGAATGAACAAGGAAAAGGTTGAAATAAGGGAACAAAGATGCATTCAATACTAGAAAATTGAGTTTTTGTATTGATTTGGTTGTGTTGATTTGGCACACTTTTGTGTTGATTTTTGAATATTACTGTCCAAAGTCCCCTTATTTCAACCTTTTGCGTAATTGTCTCTTTGTCCATTCGTGTTGCATCTTTGTTTCTAGCATAATGTCAACCGATTTCAACTCCATTTGCTTTGTCTCTTTGTCCATTTGCATTACATTTTTATCTAGCATAGTGTCAACCAATTTCAACTCTATTTGCTTTGAATCCATTTGCTTTGCTTCAAATTGCTTCAATGCTTCAAATCCTTTGCTTCACTTTTGTTGTCCTAGTGTCTACTTGGGGCTTCCTATTGGAGTAATGTGGTAGTATGTTACAATGTGAGGCTTCTACAACTCATTGTGTATGAAATCCTTTTCTCCTTATTTCAATTTTTCTATTGATTTGGTTGCATTGGTGTGGTTCACTTTTATAGTATTGATTTGGATAGTAAAATACTAATTTGGACAATAATATTAAAAAATCAATAGAAAAGTGAACCAAATCAACGCGACCATATCAATAAAAATACTCAATTTTTTAATAGTGAATGAATTGATTTCAAACAGAAAAAAATTGAATTGAGACAACGGACAAGGATAGAAAATGAATGGACATGAGGATGGTTGACTGTTGACATGTAGGATTCACATGAAGACATTTACTAATCCACCTATGTTTAGTATTATTTTCGTCAAAGAGGTACTTTGAAGGTATTTGAGTGGTTTGCACTAATTAATTAAATTGACTAATTTCCTAAAGAATTATTTTTCTTGACTCTAACTTGAAAAAAGTAAAATTTGATATTGTAGTGAATTCCATTTCATTCAATTAACTTAATCCTTAACCCCTGAATGTCCTATGGGCCAAAATATAGCCTCTCCAATTTTGAAAGATATTCTTGTATGACTCTTATAATCTTCTCAATGGTACAATCAAAGGATGCGTCCCTTTCCCAGTATCTCTAGACATGTCTCTACTACCAATTGGTATGGTCGATTAATGTGAATGGCTTTTCTTAAGTAGTAGTTTCAATGAAATGAGTATAGAAGGGTTTGGAATTTTGTGAATCATTGGCTTAAGAAATAGCTAAAGCACTCATTAGAAGTCAAACTATTATAGAAGACCTCCCCTTTTCACAACAAAATTCAGAGGATAAATACTTATACTTCTATTCTACTATCTAGTAGTGATTCCCTGTAATCCATAGGATATTTGGCATCCATGTCGACTTTCAAGGGTTAAAATATAATAAAACATAAAATTATAATGGTGATTGATAAAACTGCATTATTCAAATTGAATCATTTCAAATTTAATAATTTCAAAATTTAAAAGTACAATCTTAAACTTTATAAGTTAAATAATTGTTTGATTATAATTTTACAAATTGGATTTTTGTAAATTGATTTTTTTTTGAGATTTTAAAATTTTAAAATTTATAGATTTTAGATCTTTAACATAATAATTTATGAGTTGATCAAAATTGTCGACAATGAAAGAACTAGAGCCTCAATGTAGTAACAATATTAACCCTTTCATGTATCTAGGACATGTACTTTTTGTTTTTTTTGTGATTTTATCACATTTGCAATGATTCTTGATATTAACAATAACTTAGTCTAATGTAAAATTATTATGTTTCTAGAAAATCAAATTTCAGTTTATTTCCTAAAGGACTAATAAAGGAGCCCGAGTTGGCGAGTATTCCTAGAGGTTAGAGACTTGGAGAGGCACTGTTGACATCTTTATTTGCAATTTTGGGATGAATTATCTTAGAATAATGCCAATCACCCTAATTTTTACGTGCACCTTTGTTGAACATTACTTTGATAAATATTACAAAAGTTTAAATTTTTTTAAACTTCAATATCTAAGCAAGCAACTAAAATCATATTCTAAAATCATATTTATTTATTTTATTGTTCAAATTGATCAACACAAAAATGTTAGAACCATTTAATGCCAAGTAACAAAATGAAAGTTAAGTAGAATTTTATTTTCTAGACAATAAAATGAGAAATATATATATCAAGTCACCTTCAAAACTAAAATTTTTAAATTTTTTAAATTAAAAATATGATAAATATGTTATTTATTAGAACATTTGCACCACTAGGATTTTCAATTCTCAATTTCTTGTCAAAGTTATTAGTGATTTAGATTTTTCATTCATCAAGTATCAGATTCTATTTTATAATTATTTGAAAGATGATTATCAAATTTTTTGATTAAAATTTTTTCATACATTTACATACCACTTTCCAACATAATGACAGTGTCTTCAGGAAAAATACCAAGCCTTCTCAATAAAAGTACCAACCACCTTATTTTGTTTCAAAAAATACCTCCTCCCTTCCAAAATACATAAATAAAAATATGATTACAATTGTGTGTATGGATATATAAATAGATATGGATACAATTACAAGTGTGGATATGAATGCAAATTTGTAATTCAATATTGTTTTGAAATGAGTATTACTAAAATTCATATACACAAATTATAGATATGAGAGATTGTAGAAATGAATTCTGACTATAAACTTTAGACTACTAGCCTGAATTTGACCGCATGGCCCTTATGGAATATTTTTTTATTTTGATAGACAAATATTTTGAATATTGTATATTTCAAGCTATACAAGCTAGATAACATTGCATCATTTGTTTTTATTATATTTTTGAAGATCATGTAACCTAACATATTATCTTATAAATATTTTAAGTATTTTTGAGCAGATTTAATTGTAACATGAAATATAAGCATATGCAAAAAGATTAGAAATGTCAATTCTACTATTAAGTGATAATGATTTAATTTGAGCATCAAAACACTCAGCATTTAAGGAATTCATTTTGATAAATTTTTATGAATATATCTACAAAATTTTATAGATAATCGTGATTATATTTGTTTATGCTTGGAAAAAAAAGAATTCTAGTTTTTCACAATTTTTGGCCATTTTAAAAGTCTAAAATCCTGGAAAATAAAAACAGATATATTTAAGAGAAAAATATATGAAAAACATTGTGCATATGTCCATTTGAATGTCATCTTTATGTTTAATGATTTTCTAGAAAATGAACAGACCAATGATTTTTTACAATATGTAATAGAAATTGGAGATTCAAAAATGGCCTAGGAAAGCTGCTTAGTGTGGAATAATTCTTATATCCTAGCTATGTGCGGATATTTAGTAATTCATTGGAGGTATAAAATAAGATTCATGTTCTAAAAAAATCCTAACTACTTTCTAAGCCAAAATTTTAAGGGCTATTTTGGAATTCTACTTCACTTTTTAAATAGTCCATAATTTACATTTTTTGAATAAAATAGACATTATATTTTTTCTCACCTAGTTTACAAGATTTTTGTGCAATGATTACTTTTAAAAAGATGGTTGACTTATGGAGAGTAAAGTAGAGATGTATTTGAAAATCCAACCAAATACAAGGATAGAAAACGTTATTGTTTTTCATTTAAGAAAATACAAGGACTAAGGATCCACCATTAAGCTAGAAGATTGTAATTTGCATTTGCACAAGAATATGCAAGATCAAAAGTGTCCTTTTCAAAGTACCTCTACATTTGACTACTATGGACATATTTGTATTTGTCTCGTTGGAAAAATTGGTGTTGAAATATTAGTGTTGATATTCTATTGAGTGTGGTGTAAAAATCATTCGCTAAAAATTGAAGCTCAAAAGCTCTTGAGAAGTGGTGAGGTTTGGAGGCACTATATTCAACGATGCTAGTGTGTAAGCATTGAAATGTAAACATGTGCGCCTTTCAAAGCATATATGCATATAAGTATGTATCCTAAAATCATTGAAGGTATACATATTATAAAAACCAGTCTTGTAATTAATGAAGGTTAGTTATAACACATATAGACTAGAATCATGAATTTTTTTTATAGTAATATAGATACCAATAATATAGGTGTATAGTCTTCTAAGCTCATGGGCTCATGATTATAGGCTCACATAATAGCAACCTTTGCCCTATATTGTTATGAAGAAATTCTAGCTAAATCATTTAAAATTTAGAAAACCTTGTTGATCCATTATGTCCACAACAAAAGAATTTGTTCAAGTCTTGCTACAATTTACAAGACTATGAAAAACCTACATGCATTAATTTAGATGATCAATTTTTTTGAGACTTATATAAATAATTAAAATTGAATTTCCCTTATATTCTAGTTCTTTATGCATATAAGGCTACGTAGAGACTACCAAATGACATTTTTTGAAGATAATCATTTGAGGTGGAATTTTGTTAAGACTATAATGACTTTGTATGTGAGCTTTCAATAGTGTTTTCTGCACCAATGTACCATATCTTTTATAATAATGGTGTATGTATTTTTCAATTGCAACTCTATAAGTCTCCCTTGCTCCTAGATAATTTATTCAAATCATGTTAATCTATCGCATTTGAATATTTGATACGTAAGTCTTATATGCCAAAAAAAATTGTGGTTCCAAAACAATTTCATCATAAATCAATCTCACTATATTCAACCTCTTGATTCTTTTTATTGCAACCAATTTGTAGTTGCATGGTCTCTAAAGGGTTAACTTGTCATTACTAAGTTCGTATCCAATTGTGATCATGCAACTTTATAACTCATAGAAAAGTCTAGTAGGAAAATTAATATAAATCTATAAATTTTAGTCAAATAAAATATGGCTTGGAAAGAGTCTTGACATATGATCTTCAATTTTACAATTTTCTCTTTTCTTCCCATTCCTACATGAATTAATTGTAAGAAAATCAAGAAGCACCAAATAATTCTATTGATCTCGTCACTAAAATGTAAAAAATATTTATTTTCAATATAATTGGATATATTTCATTCATATCATGTAGCTCCCACAATAATCTCTTGAAAACATTTGTAATCCGTTCATGGGTGCTCTTTTAATCCTATAAAAAGATTAAACATATTTCTTATTTGTTGAGCATTATTGTATATCTTTGTATGGATATGAAAAAAAAAAAAAAAATATATATATATATATATATATATAATTATTTTACTATATATATATATATATAATTATTTTACTATATATATATATATATATACTTTTTTAAATTATTTTATTTTATTAATCACATTAGTCAAATAAGAAGGCTGTATTTTTTGGGATTTCAATATTATTTTGGAAGTGATAATTTATCAAAATGAAACATTTGTTAAAAGCTCTATTTTCATCATCTAGAATATGGACATTGGAATGCTTAATTAGGGGTCTGTGAGATGATAGGGGAGTCTCTAATGCAAAAAAATATCCTTTTGCACTTTCTAAGACTGCATAATTCCCAATGCTTTGTAATAATGAATCAAGTAGTGCAATGGATTAGCTGATTGTCATTGTAACCATTTAGGTTCAAAAATTGAGATCAAATCACATCATCCAACTTGATTATTTGATCAAACACAATCCAATTTTGTAAGCATTTTAAAATTTCATTGACTTTGAAAAACTTGCAATTGTGGTTTTAGATGAGTAAAAAGAACTTCACTGATTTTGGAGAACTTCACAATGTCATTTTCCGTGCCTTTTGACATATATAAAGTGTTTTTTAAGAGTTGGCAAAGAAAGAATCTAGTACCCTTCAATCCGGCTTTCCTTAATACTGAACCTATTAGGAAGTTGAGGCTAGAAATTGGTTGATGAGAATGAAAAATGAACCTATTTTTCCAAAAATTGAATCATTTCTGGCAAAGTACCTTGGTGATAGGTATTAGTACAATCCATTCAAGGTTAGCCCTTGAATGTATGCAAGGATAAAAAAAACTTGGGATGATTGAAAATTGAATTAGAAGAAATCCATGTTTTTCATGACGCATTTTCCGTAATGTCCACCTATTTTTATGTCAACAATGACATTGGATGTAACATTAAGATGTTAGTTGTAACATCAAACGTAACATAAAAGAAAGTGCATGTTTCAAATAATGCGTCAAGAAAACCATAAGTTTCTTCTAGTGTTGAGCTACCGGATGGTTTATAAGTCTTTTTTGTTCATTTTCTTCATTATTCGAGGGAAAATGTTACCCATTGACAAAGAGCTTCATAATTAAACATGTTCTGGAGAAGTTAAATTTGAATCAAAGTGTTGAATAGGTAAAAAAAAAGGTATCCAAAATGTAGAGGACCTTAGGCACAATTTTAGGAGTCATTTAATTTTTTGACTAGTGTAAACCTTTTTTGAATGTGGAAATTATTTTTTAAAAGTTCCTTATTAAATAAATAGTGCTAGATTGACACTTGGATTTTCATTTTTTGCTATCTAATTAAAGAAAAAATAAATAAGCTACAGATAGCACGACCGAATTTTGAGATTTTTGCTGTAATTTTCTTTGTTGAAGTTGGTAATGCTATTTTATAGCATAATCAATACAGTGACATTCATATATGCACATGAACAAAAAATTTAGTAATCAATTCAACCATCTATCCCAAAGATGTCCACAAGGGTACATTACAATCAATTTGATGCACAAAAATAATTCTACTACTAGTTTGCCAAATTCATGCATGCCTTCTCTTACTAATAGCACTTCACAGCTTACAAAAATGGTTAAAATTTAGAAATTTAAGGAAAATAGTTGGTAAAACTCAAAAAATATCCTAGACACTACATAGCATGACTAAAGAAGATTTTTCATATGTGGTGCCATAGAGTACTTAGTGTGATATGGAATATGAGGTGGCACCTATTTATATCCCAAATATTATATAGTTAGTGAATCTGCTAAAATATTGGAGCAATTTAAGATAATGAAGATTGTAAAAAAAGTCGAGCCATGTAGGCAAATGCTATAGAATAGTAGGATAGAGACCTTCGTACCTCCAAAGGACCAAATGTCTATTCAACAAGTAGATGAAATCTCAAATAGGTTGCTACAAAGTCAATTTGAGTGGGATGATTATGAAATTTAGATACAATGTACGAACATGCTGATGTACCTCTTTAATGGGAACATAATTTTTTTTATTGTGTACTAAGATCAAAAATTATATTGCCTTGAACTTTTAGAGCAGCTTGCATACAAGTTTTCTAATTTTGAAATTTGGCAGATATGTAATTTACATGATACAAGATGCAAATGTCAACCCAAATAACCATGTGTAGTATAAAGATTTCAATCTAGAAGGAATTAAAGTCTCTAACCCTATTCAGAGTAAGGTCGGGGAAAAAATTCTTCTAACTTGAAATGTTAAAATCTTTCAATCCATGTAGCCAAATTTAAAAAAAAAAATTCACACACATTTCCATAGTAGTTTAGTATAAATTTGTGTGGTTGGATGATGGAAAAAAAAACTTTTTTTTTTATAATTTTTTCATTGATCTACAAAATGGCAATTTTTCAAAGTTTTTGCTTGAAATGTGCCTTGGTCCTTTAGGAGTTAATTTCTAATTGTTTTTTACTATATTTTTACAAAAAAATGCTCCAAAACTGCGAGTTTTAGGACAAATACTAGATTTTAGAAAACACACATTTTGGGGCATATGTAACCCATTAGAAAATTTCAGGCTTCAAAGAGATTGCAAGTTTTGGATGGCAACAATGCAATTAGAGAAAAAATGATGACCCTTTAAACTTTATTTATTTTTTCTTTTGAAAATTGACTTGGCACTACTAGTGCCAAGTCAGCACCACATCAAATTGACTATTTTTTTAATATTGAAACAAATATATTTTATGAAAACAAAATTATTATTTTATTTTATTTTTATTTGTACCACAGGGGTGCCAAAAATGAATAATTAGCGGCCCTTTGCAGTGGTACGTCAGATTTTTCTAATGGTAGGATCTTGTAGTATACTGGTTTGAAAAGATGTAGAATTTTTTTTAGTTTTCTGAGCTTTGAGTACATCAATGTTACAATTGTTGGCACTCAAAATCAACAATGGTGCTAGTATGTGAGCAGGGAGCAGGGAGCAGTGAGCGAGAAGTGGGTAATAGTGAGTGCGGAGTGGTTGTTTTGGATTTAAAAAGGAAAAAATTGGATGAAAGTGGATGAAAATTAGGGTGGTAGTAGATTAAAAAATAGATGAAAGAAGACCAAAAAAATGGTGAATCTAGATGAAAAAATGAATGAAAGTAGATGAAACAAGTAGATGAAAGTAGATGAAAAAACTGGATGAAGTTATAAAATATCAAATGAAAGTAGATGACGTTGGTGGATGAAAGTAGAAGAAGTGGATGAACGTAGACGAAACATGTGGATGAAAGTAAATACAAATTTGAATAGAAGTAGGATAACAATTTGGATGACAATAGATGAAACACTGCCTTGTGGTTTTAAGTAACAAACGGATGATGTAATTTCAATAGTGCTTTTGGTTTAAGGTTTCACAAATTTTTATGAGAGTGCTAAAAAAATGTAACAAACAGATGATTGTTTGAGTCCTTCTTTTTGATGGTGGAATGGTTGATTGTAGATCCTCTTTAGGGATTGACAAGGAAAGGACAAGCCTTCTATTTGATGCACAATTTTTTTGAATTTATAATACAATTTGAACAAGAACCAATTTATTTAGATTATGTTTGAAGGGGGGAACGGATTGCAAGCGGCTCCAGCTACTTGATGGTATGACAAAATTGTATCCTGTTTGAATTCAAGAAACTTGTTTTGATTTCAATGTCTCATATGAACCCAAGCCTTGGACAAGTCCTGGGCCACACAACTTGCCTTAGGATAGGTTCATCTTCATGGAATTTTTGTTTCATTTATATTTTGAAAGTGAAATGAATGAATCTAGTTTGAATTTTTGAGTTTTGACTTTGGGTCATGGTGCATGAGGCAACATCATGCAAAGTAGTCTCGGCCCGGAGATGGTAGTTGGTAGACAGGTGGTCTTGCACGATTCCCATATGATTTTATAAAGAATCATAATTTCTTTGGTTAAGACTATAGAATTTAATTTCAAAATTAATTTCAAAAAATTAAGCACTAATTATATTTGAAGAAGTTCAATGTATACTTGACCCTGAATCTTTTGTAGACACTGAATTAGCTCTATGTTACAATAAATGAGTAGACAATATATTTATAAATGAAGGGTGGTAAGAGGTAGAACAATCCATATGGGATATATTAATTAGGATGAATAAGGAGCTCAACCACTCATAGTTAAGTCAAATTAGGAATTGTGCTTAAAGTAGAATTTCAAACCACATTTTGGCATAGTAGGATAACTTTTTTCAAAAACATTTGGAGAAAGAAAAGTTGGTAAACTAAGCCAGATTTCCTATATTATACAAGAAAAAATTGTCTTAAAAATGAACAAAAAATTGCTAAAAACATCTCTCTTTTAGAAATTCATTTTTCTTGAATATTGATGGAGTGGTCATCTAAATGCATTCTCTATAAACATTTGAGTTGAAAAACATGCAATTTTAGTTCATTATTTAGCCTATTCTAGAAATCATTTCATATGTTCTTTGAGTTGGGAATTTTTGGCAATAGAACTTATAGTCATTAATGAAAAAAGAACTCAAATTATAGGTTGAAATTATAGTTTATTAAAAAGTAAATAGGGGGCCAAAAAATCACTTGAACACACGTGGTTTGTTATAGACACACTAAGTGAACTTCTTGGGAGTACATTGCCTACCCTAATTTCCTCCAAAATCAATTTACAACAACTTTGTAACATCCAAGGCAAGGCATTATGAACAATCATGAATTGAGATTCATCAAGCCATCTCTCCCTATGGAAAATCCTTGAAATCCAGCATCCACGACTAAATCCCTATAATGCAGTCATCACATTGAATGCATCAAGAAGGACAAGGCTTGAAAATTTAAATTCTCAACCTAAATCCTAAACCCTAAACCCCAATACTTAGTGGTAGGAGCTTCTAATGGAATCCACAAGGTTCCCAATTCAACTCCCTATGCTAACATTGCTTGTATGTGGATTCTTTGGGCTGGTGCACATAGAAGGTGTTTGTTCCTCCACTTGTTCTTGACGGGGATATCCAAGGTTGCCTTGGTTGAGTTGTAACAATTCAACTGCAACCTTTGAAGGCTATAGTTTTTTTAAAACAAAACAAAACTAATACTTACTCTCATAACAAAATGAGAGTAAAGTAACAATTAAGTTCCACAATTTGAACAGTCAATCACAAGTGCTTCACAATCCAAAACTATTCCCAAATGATCAACAACAACCAAATCAAGACATTTAGGTACAATACACTGATTCATGAGCCATTGGTTATAGGAAATGCTTGAAGCTTATTGTAGTGATCTTGTTCATATTGAAGTGTTGCCTCCCACGACACATCTCTACTAGTACCTGGCACTGCAGAAGCAACAATTTGAAGTGCACGCAATGCATGACTATTGCATCTTCATCTATGTCATAAATGCATGTAACCCTCTTTGGAAGTGTGATCTATAGTGTATTAAGGCAGTTGCTACCTCTTTGAGTTCAATATCATTGTAACAAACTATCCCAATGAGCTCAAATTTTTATTATAATTTATTATCTGTTATACCCCCCCTCCCCAATCGTCACAAGTTTTCATTTAATTAAAATTATTATTCATTTTAATTTCCCCCCTTTCTTCTACCACCACCCCTTGTTTGTATTTACCATAAAATAGTTTCAATGCAATCAATATGGAATATATCCAAATTCTAATTCTAAATTTGTACCCGTAATTATCCATACTTGTGTCCATATCTGTATCTATATTATATATCTATATTCATATTATGTATCCATATTTGGACGGCCAAGATCCTCTAGCTGACATCCACAGCTTTGATTTTTTCAAAAGATCGACGGCATTGGGAGGGGCAGGGAAGTTTTCCTAAACTCAAATCAACAACTGTTGATTTTGGTGGAAGGGAGGAGGGAAGAAATTGACCTTGGAACATTATGTTTGCCTCTTCTGAGTTCATTGCACATTGTCATTCTCATCCCCAATTCATGAGGAACTCCAATTGCATGATATTGGCATATGAGGTTGAACTGCCCATCACTATTCGCTGCCTAATTCCTTTTCTCTAGATTTGGCCCCCATTCCACTCACTGCAACATCCAAATTTGTTCATTTTTCTCACAATTTCAATGCATTAATGTCAAAAGGGATAACGTGTCAATCCTTCATTGGTGGGAACTCAACTGCCAATAGATACATGTTAAGGCGGTAATGGGTTGTTTAGGGGACATTTTTGACCCCACTCTCTAAATGCTTTTCTAATTTCAGGGCAAACCACTTCAAAAATTCACATAAATTATAATTTTAATCACAAAAATTATAATTCCACTTGGATTTGATCCGTGAAACAAGTGCACACCTCTAAAAAATACGTGCCCCTCTTGGAATTGGCCCCAAGATACTCAGATTCCAGATCAAGGTGGTAGTAGGCTTGTCTACCTTACCTTAGTAGTCACCCGTGCACTTTTGTTTATATAGGTACCATCACGTGCCCCAGGAAGAGCAGCTACCATCATCTTCTTCCGTTTTGCAGTCATCTTTACGCCGATTCTCTTCTTCACGCACGTACCAGATGCCAGGGTCTTTGAGATTGAGATCATCATTAATCGCTCGCAAAAAGGGTTTAGGGTTCAGGGTTTCGCATTGGAATGAGCATTTCATGTATTGGACATATGAATTGTAAAAACCTTGGATGATTGAGTAAATCAGGTATTGCCTGTGGAAGTTTCGGCAATAAGTTCACACCGAACTTCAACATGAAATAGGCACAAAATACTCTAGATAGGAAGACACAGCGCGTATTCTAAGGTGATCCTAAAGTGGAAGAAATCAATCTTGTCCTTGTCCTGATGAAGTTTCAGGTGCTGGTGCAATCTAAACGTTGAGACACACAATGATATTTCACACGATTTTCCTCAGAAATCGTTGCTAACTGTTCTGTTGCCGGAATGCCAAGCCCTGGCTCTTCCGCTGCAGAATTCAGAATGAATCCAGTATCATGAGCTGGAACTTGCTTACAAATTCAATACTTGATCGCACAATCATGACATTAATTTCAGTGTTAAAAATGCTCAGCTTCTGTGCGTCATAGGCACCCTTCCCTTGATTGGCAACAAGGGTTGCAATTGGTGTAAGAACTGAAGAGCACGTCAGTCTCCCAATCGCGGTGCACAAGCATCAAACTGTACTCATATCGAACATCCGAAAATATTTAGCCCATGATTACCTGCTTACCATGATGAAATTCTCCTCGGTCCCTGGTTCCACTAGAACGCTGCCATCTGAAAATTCACGATGCGCCCGGGCATCCAGGAGGGCAAACCTCAGAAATTGACATTCTAGCTTGCTCAAAGAATAGAAGATCGGAAAGAGGCAAACAACTCATTTCAAGACTCATGCTTCAAATCAAAGAAGGTAGAGCAATGTTCAGTGAGTGAGAAGGATCTCCCTCCAGATGCCGTTTGCCTGCTGCAGTTGCTGCTGCGAGTTCCAGCCACAACTTCCAGTTGCTGCTGTTTTAGAAAAGTATTGACGCAATAAACAGTCAAAACATAAATAATTACAATAAGGGTGAAATGGATAAGAGCATGGACTCAGTCTCAAAAAGGGATGTCAACACATCTTCGAGTTCACAAAATCCACCCTCATATGGAGATAAAGAAATTGATTGTTTGAACGGTGCAGAAACGACTTCCGGATTTTAACCCAAAATGGGGAAGAAGAAAAGGGTCCTCTTCCGGTCTTCAGCAGCCAGTTCGAAGTGGTCAACTCAGGTGCGAAGTGTCTGGAGTTCTGAGGTCACACTGACAGGTCTGGGATTCTGAAATTTTGCGAACCACGAAGTAAGAATCCGCCATCAGCGAAAACTGAAGCTCTTGCCCTTCCTTCAGGTCATTGTCGCGCACAAATCGGCTCCATTCAGCAGGACTGAAGTAGACCTTGACGAGGTTTCGCGGCCTGCGATGAGAAGTCATAACGTAATTCCGAGAATTTTCATAAATCCCTTGGAGTTTGACAGAGATGTGAACGCGCCCGCCATGATTCCTTATGAAGTGCGCTGGAAATTCCTGCATGGATAAAGAAAAAGGCCGCAGATTCAAATTCAAGTTTGACGGAATGTCCAGAAATTGTAAGAAGTCCTTAAATGCAGCCAAAATTGATAAGTGGGCAAACTTCAACGATGAATATATCAATCACTACCTTTCAATCTTATGATTTAGCAAACGGAGTGCAATGAGAAGGCAATGTGAATGATTCTGGAGTCAACATTTTTGAAATGGAGGTTGCTGTAGAACACAGATCTGTGAAACTCACAAATTGTCCAGATTTAAAGCTCCCAGTGGATCGACCGATGTTCGAGGCCACCAATCGTTTGGAGAAGCGAGGCACGCTGGGATTTCCAGTATGGTGAAATGGTGCAAGATTCCCCTCTAGACATCTAAGATAGTCCCTGGTGAAGACCTGATGGTGCTCATCCTGCTCGTGCACAGGAGCAGCAGCGAGAGGGGATTGATTGTTGGTGTTTTCTTCTTCAAATTCTGAGTCAGAAGAAACATTCTCTTCTTCTTCATCTTCAAATTCGTCACACTGACGTTCTCCCTCGTCTGGAAAGTAAGGAGACGCGTTGGGTCCACGAAACACATGAACTTCAAACTCGGATCTTGCATCTTCCCTGAGAACCACAATCACAAAATCTTCCCTCTTGAGACGATTGTCAACAACGAAAGCACGCCACCCACTCGCGAACTGCACATTAAATGCCGTAGCCACGCAGACTCGCACGCGCCATGACGTTGAGGATCTCCCAGTCGAGGTCTGAACTCGAAGGGTAGAGAATTCTTCAATCTTGTCACCGTTCTCTTTCACAAATTGTGCAGGCAGTGTCTACATACAAGAAACCAAAGCAAATGAGCATCCCCATGCAACGAACTCATTAGCACTACAAAAATTACAAAAGGAAATGAGATTGACGTGCAACAGGGATTATGTACACGAACGTACCAATCTCGCAGTTTGTTTGGGATGCTGAAGGGCTGTCTTTGGAAGGGCCTTCACAAAGTAGTTGTATCCTGAGCGCTGCATCCGTGCAAGAACATTAGGCATGTTGTGTACGTGCCGACAACGGCGGCGATTTGGAGTCTTCAAAACAGTCGACTCGGTCTCTCGCTTCATCTTTGCAGATTGATGGCAGTGTGTGTGAATCGCAGTCACAACCAGAGCTGTGGCAAGTTTGTCTACACAGCAAAAGTCAGTAAATTGGAAGTCCTTAAGTATATTAATTGCACTTTAATTTGCTGAAGTTAGTCGAGGATTGCAAGTTAGATCTTTACTACATTATTTATGTATGCCAAGAATTACTAAATACTTGGAATAGTGACTTTTGTCAATTTTCTAGAGTTCAAGTGACTCTAAGGAATCAGATACAAATGTAGCCTAGAAGAAAATTGAACTTTGGTAGAGAAAGTAAGAAAAAATCTATATGAGCCACACATGAATTAGAATTTATTCACTTCTTCTTTTATTTTTAAACATATGGCCTTGAATCGCCACAACTAAACTGACACAAAACAACAACTAAGGTAGCTTGTAGTGAAAAAGCAGGATTTGGGATGCAACATAAGCCTTCTCCTACTCACCTCTGGAAGTAAGCCATAGACATGGACAACTTTAGCAACGTGCTATGAATAGCAAGGTATGGACAATACAAGTATGGAAATTGGAAATCAATGTACTAGTTAAAAAACAACTTATTAAAAGTGAAAAGCATATGAGCATAATCAAGTTAGGCTCATCATCTTTTTGTAATATTTACTATTAGTGCATTCAAGAATTTAACATGCACTTTTGTTTTTGAAAACCTTTTCAAAGTTGGAACTTCCTATCATAATAAATGAACCATGAACAGGTGCATTCATATGACTTGTTGTATCACATTTAGAATACATAGCAGCAAAGGTTCTTAAAATATCTTAAAATATCAAACTACCATTACAAGAGTATAGGAGTCGCTTCTCACCTAGTAGAGAGAAATTGGCCAAATGATTCTATCTTTGCTTGTTGGCCTATTCCACTATGTGGAACGGTCTAACCCTGTGGTTTCCTTGTTTTGTAGCCAAAGAGTTGAAGAAGCCTCACCTTGCAATGCACCCCTATTCAATTAGAAAACCACAAGCAAACATTTAGATAGCAAAAGAAAAGAAAAGGTAGTTGAAATTGGTTGAGACAAGGGGACAAGGATCTGCCTTGCTCAACTATTCCATTACATAAAGCAATCTAACCCTTTGGTTCCTTGTTTTGTACACACCAAGTTGTAAAAGTTTCACCTTACTTGTTAGCGCTAGTCTACTACTTGGAACAATCTAACTGCCACTAGTTTCTTCGCTTTGTGCATAAGAAGCTGTAGAAGCTTCACCTATCTTGTTGGTGTAGTCTGTGGAACAGTTTAACAACCTTCTGATTTCCTTGTTTCACGCACAAGATGTTGTGGAAAGCTCACCTTCACTATATTATATTCCTAAGCTACTCCAATAGGAAACCCTAAGCCAACACTAGAACAACAGAAGCGAAGCCCACGATTCAAAGCAAAGCAAAGAACTTGAACCAAAATGAAGTATTTGAAGCTATCAAAGTTGAAATCGGTTGAGATTGGAGGACAAAGATGCTACACAAATGGCACAGAGAATGAAGTAGAGGGACAAGGACGCAACGCAAATGAAGAAGAAGCGGGTTGAGAGTCTCGACTTGAGACAAGGGGACAAGGACAAAACAAGAATAGACGTGAAAAGGGTTGCTACACAAGGTTCACGTGAAAACATTCACTAATCTACTAATCCTTCAATACGCTTTCTAACCCAAATGTGCTTTGAAGAGGCTAGTTCATTTTTCTAAATCAAATAATTGAATTGACCGGTTTGACCCATTTAATCCTTAACAATTATTTACTTTGACTACAATTTATAAATAATAAATTTTAGTATACTAGCGAAGACTATTTATTCAAAAACTAAGTTGAAATATAATAAAACATATAATTATTATGGTGATTTGATAGAATTTTATTATTCAAATTTCACAATTTAGAAATTTAAAAGTACAATCTTGAATTTATTTAAATTTTATAATTTTATATTAAAAAATTAGATTTTTATTTATTATTTATTTTTAGATTTAAATCTTCAATACTATCATTTATTAGTTGATCAAAATTGTCAACAATAAAAAAAGTAGAGCCTTAACGTAGCAACAATATTAACCCTTCTATATAAGCAAGACATGGATTGTTATACTTTATTAGTGTTATTACATTTGCAATGATTCTTAATATTAATAATAGCTTAGTTTAATGTAAAATTAATTATTTTGCTAGAAAATAATTTTTCATTTTAATCCCTAAGGGACTAATGAAAGAGGCCAAGTTGGATATTTTGAGAACTTGGTGAGGTTCTATTGATTTTTTTACTTAGAAATTTTGCATGAATTCTCTTTAAATGAATGTCAATCATTCTAATTTATATATTTACCTTTGTTTCACATGAATCACATCATTTAGATAAATATTACAAATATTATATATAATAAGTTATGTGGAATTTCATTTTGTGGACAATTAAATTAGAAATATTTATAAAGTCACTTTCAAAACTCAATTTTAAAATTATCTAAATAAAAAAATATATTATAATGTTGCTTACTAAAACATTTGCATCACTAGGATTTTTAATTTTTAATTTCTTGTCAAAGTTATTAGTGATTTAGATTTTTCATTCATCAAATATCAAATTTTGTTTTATAATTATTTGAAAGATGATTATCAAAGTTCTTGATTAAACATTTTTCATGCATTTATAAACCATTTTCCAACAATCTCTTCAAAAAAAGAATGCCAAGCCTTCTCAATACAAATACCAACCACCTTAATTTGCTAAAAAAAATACCTTTGCACCTTCAAACTACATGACTACAAATATGATTACAGTTACATGTATGGATAAATAAATAGATATGGATTCAATTACAAGTGTGGATATGAATGCAAATTTGTAATTTCATATTGTTTTGAAATGAGGATTACAAAAATTCATATACACAAATTGTAGATGTGAAAGATTACAGAATTGAATTATAAGTAGAAACTTTGGACCACTAGCCTGAATTAGAGACGTGATGCCTACATAATACTTTTCTAAAATATATTGCTTTGGTGGTGTATTTGCTATGAGTGGTCTATTGAGTCAATTTCCTTCAATTTTGTATACAACAATCTAAAATGATGTATCCCAACATGCCAAGGCCCAAAAGTTTTTTTTGAGTTCTAAAAAGAATTGGCAAAAGATAAAATAATTCTAAATTATGTTGAACAAAATTGAGTTTTTTGACATGGCTAACTTTAAAATTGATTTCCCAGGGATGTCACTTAGAGTGTCCATTTGAAACTATTTGTGTTCAGATTTTAGAACCCCTATATTATGTCCTAAAATTTAAATTAAAAAAATGAATAAAATATGAGTAGACTTTCTTACTTTGAAAGTCTATGTCTTGAATTATTGATATTTTTATTTGTTAATTATTATTAGTTACAAATTTTTGAAGTAAAAAAATACATTGTAGAGCTTAAAATAACTTTCACACCCCTATATTATAGAAGCAAAAATTATCTATTAATGAACAAAAAATTGCTAATAATAACTCTCTTTTGAAAGTTCATTTTTCTTGAATAATGATGCAATGGTCATCTAAATTCATTCCCTATAAACATTTGAGTTGAAAAACATGTCATTTCACTTCATTTTTTAACCTATTCTAGAAATCATTTCGTATGTTGTTTGAATTGGGAATTTTTGGCAATAAAAACATATAGTCATTAATAAAAAAAAACCCTCAAATTATAGGTTGAAATTATAGTTTATTGAAAAGTAAATAGGGGTCCAAAAAATCACTTGAACACACGTGGTTTGTTATAGATATACTAAGTGATCTCTCTAAGATTGGGCAATGCTTTCAATTTATATTTCATAGCTATATAATGAGTTTTTAATTTCAATCTTTTTGCTCAAAGATTAGAGTTCATGATGCACATAATTGATCCACAAAATCCCCCCCCCTCCCAAATATAAATTATCATTGTCAATATCACCAAAAAATTAAAGATTGCCAACAATTACATTGACCCTTTCATAAAATTGACAATTTTTAGAAGATTCGATAGTGAGTCCTACAATTACATTTCCCAAATGGCTTTTTTTCTAAAATTTGGTACTTGTACTAGAGATGGTAGATTTGGAGAGTTTCGGATGAAAATATAGTTAAGGAACTTTTTGAGTTAATCTTGTCCCATTTGATGCATAATTCTTATATGCAAAAAATAATTGTGATTGCAAAGCAAACTCATTAGTAATTAATCTCGCTATACTTAGTCTCTTGAGTCTTTCTATTGCAACTAATTGGTGGTTGCATAGACTCTAAAGGGTTAACCTGTTATTACTAAAGTTTATGTCCAATTTTGATTGTGTAACTTTATAACTCATAGAAGAGTCTAGTAGGAAAACGAATTTTAGTCAAAGTAAAATATGGCTTGGAAAGAATTTTGACGGATGATCTTCAATTTTACAAGTTTTTATTTTCTTTCCATTCTTACATGAATTGATTTATAACCTTATAAGAAAATCAAGAAGCACCACATGACCCTATTAATCTTGTCACTAAAATATAAAAAAATGTTTGTTTCCAATATACTTCGGATGAAAATATTCATTAAAAGTACCATGTTTATTGTTTAGAATACGAACATTGAAGTGCTTAAGCATGGGTTTATGAGATGATAGGGGAAGTCCCTATTACACAAACTTGTCCATTTCTACTCTCTTAGACTACATATTTTGCATTGTTTTATATTAACCAATCAAATAGTGCCATGGATGAGTTCATTGTAATCAACTGGGTGCAAAAAATGAGATGGAACGACATCATCTAACTTGATGAGTCAATCAAAGACAATCCAATTTTGTAAACATTTAAAAGTTTCATTGACTTTGAAAAGCTTGTAATTGCGGTTTTGGTTGAGTAAAATGAACTTCATTGAATTTAGAGACCTTCACAATGTCACTTTCTGTGCCTTTGATATATATATATATAAAGTGGATTTTTAGAGTTGGACAAAGGAAGAATCTAGTACCCTTCAATTGTCACTACCCCTATTAGGGAGTTGAGGATAGTAATTGGTTGATGGATAATTTTTTAGATCAATATAAAAATGAAGAATGCACCTATTTGTCCAAAAATTGAATCATTTTTGGCAAAGTGCTTTGGTGATAGGTATTTCAATCCTTTCAAGGTTAGCCCTCAAACATCTGTAGGGATCAAAAATATCCTTTAGATGATTGAAAATTGAGCTCCTGGATGGATCAAAAGCCTTTTTCATTCTTTTTCTTCACTATTCAAGGGAAAGTGTTTGATTATTGACACAGAACTTCATAAACATGTTTTTGATGAGTTACATTTGAATCAAAGTTTGAATAGGTAAAAAAACAATGGCCAAAATGATAGAAGACCTTAGGTACAGTTGTAGGGGTCATATAACTTTTTGACTAGAACAAATCCTTTTTCAAATGTGTAAAATATTTCTTAAAGTTCTTTATTAATTGAAAAGTGCAAGAATGACAGTTGGATTGTCATTTTTTAGTACTTAAGTCAAGAAAAAAATGTCAAGCTGCAAAAAGCACTGCCAAATTTTGAGATTCTTGATATTCCTTTTTTTTTGTTGAAGTTGGAAGGGCTATTTTATAGCATGATCATTGCAGTGCCATTTGTGTGTGCACATGAGCGGAATTTTTATCAATCACTGCAAGCGTCTATCTAAAAATTGTCTCTTTAGGGTACGTTGCAACCAATTTGATGTACAATAACAATTTTGTCACCATTTTCCCAAATTCATATCTTCTCTTACTACCAACCATCATACTTTCTATTTAAACTCAAAACCCAAAAATTTGCAATAGATTTCAACATCCACGGTTATGGGACGAATGTCATCACTTTGCTCATGCTTGTAGGCCTGTCTGTTTGGATTGCAAGTAGAAAGCAAGTCCAAATTAGCAAGTCCTTCTTCTATACAGTACTATACTAAGGAAGTGATATTACAGAAGGAGATATTAGAGTTCTGCTCTAAGGAAGTTATATTAGGGAAGGAGATATTAGAGCACTACACTGACGAAGTGACATACCGGTACTGCACTGAGGAAGTGATATTAAAGAATGTCATATTGGAGAAGGAGATACTAAAGAGGATTTTTCCCACACTTCAGACAATTCAGAGCCAGCAATTTTCCCGCGTCGTTGCGCAGATTGCTGCTGCAGCTCATGGCGACTGATTCAGACACCTTGGTAAGCTCCGCACTTTCTTAATCCCTAGTCTTTCCATTCTCCATGCGTGCCTTGAATCACAAGAGCTTGAAATTTGGAGCTCATTTCATAATTACGGTGTCATGTCACCGACCTGGTTTAGTTTCCTGTCATGGAGCCGACCATGCGACTGAAATGTGCCAATCGATGTGCTTTCTATGTGAAGACGATTTCTTACTTTTTTAGTTTTAGTGTTTTCCTTGTGAAGGACTTGGCATTGTGATATCAGGACGTGCCCTTTGAATCGTGTCGGCTTGAAAAATTTGGAGTTCATTTCGTAATTAGGGTTTTGTTTCACTGACCTGGTTTACTTTCCTCATGGAACCCAGCATGCGATTGAAATTTGCACCCTGTGTCAAATCGATTCGCTTTCTATGTGAAGATGATTTCCTTATCTTTTGTAGTTTTCGTTTTTCCCTTGTGACGGAGCTGGGATTGTACTGTACTGTCAGGGCGGGGAATTGGGATACGATTTCGTGGGGGAGCGATTAGGATGGGTGGAGGCTTACACAGAGTGCCTTCATTTCATCACCTGGGTGCCGACGCAAAAAACTTACCACGATTTGATACAATGTGTAAAACGTAAGCTTTCTTTTGCTTGTGGCCACAGGTGATTCTTTATAGCTGAAATCCAATTGGTTTTCTTCGTCCTTCGTTCTTTATAGCTGCACATCTGGATGCTCAGGTTATTCTGCAACTACGACCTATTTTTGAATCTCCTCATCTTATGAAATTTGGAGAGCCTGCACCCTCGCGGACTGAGTTGGAAAATGGCGACCCTGTAGTTTTAGAACTTTCATGATGAAATATTGCTCTTTGTAGCAGTATGTTTTTATCGGTGAATGGTTCATGATTGAGTAATGGTATTTCCTGTGATGTTTTAGCAATAAATTCATACTGAACTTCAACATCAACTAGGCACAGATTAGTCTAGATAGGAAGACACAGCGTGCATTCTAAGGTGATCATATATGGAAGAAATCAATCTTGTCCTTGCCCTGATGAAGTTTAAGGCGCTGGTGCAATGTAAAAGGTGAGACACACAACGATATTTCACACGATTTTTCTCAGAAATCGTTGCTGTTCTGTTGTCGGAAAGCCAGTCCCCGCTCTTCCGCTACAGAATCCAGAACGATCCAGTTAGTTTCATCAGCTCTTGTTTACAAATGCAATACTCAATCGTACTATCATGACACAAAGTTCACTGTTAAAAATGCTCCGCTTCCGTCATAGGCACCCTTCCCTTGATTGGCAACAAATGTTTGCAATTGGTATAAAAACTGAAGAGCACGTCTCACACTCGCGGTGCACAAGCATCCCCTATACTCATGTCAAATGTCTGTAAATACTGACATAATCTTCAATTAGCACTACCGACAGACATTCTTTGGGAAGTGATTTCAACAAGGCACAAGCGACTGAGGCTGTGTCATATCCACCTGAAGTTCATCCAGCAAGAAAGTGCATCCAATTTGCAGCTCAAGTGAAAAAAACAAAATGTCAAATATGACTAAGGACTTCAATCAGGATCCCTATTGTAAGCTCAATTTAGCCCACAGATGCTTCAAGCATCAACAGCAATTCTGCCTAAATCCACTGGCATGATCCAAGGGAGATCACCCACTTCCAACAGGCATTCCGTTCTCACAGCTTAGACTGCTCAATTTTTTATCAGGTCTCGTGTAGGTCTCGTGTAGGTGTAGGTGACAGCTCACGTACAACATGACAAGCAAGAGCAATAGAAATGTACATGAGGTGTACATTGAAAAGCATACAATGATCACAACATGTACATTGAAAGCCACAATGATCACTTGCATTGGTTTTGTACCCATCCTATGGTTGGAAATGGGTTTGTCTATATATCAAGAATGGGACAAAAGAAAATCTTCAGAAAAAAAAATTCATACTAATTTCATTTATGAGAATCAAAGTCTGAAAAAATATGGAATCCTCTAACTTCATCTATCTCTATTTTTGTAGATGGGGAATTTTTTTCTCCAACCTTCCCCATGCTACACATGCACCAAACTGCTTCAGCGGTCGGAAATGGGCGATCTCTCTTATACTTATACTTGATTTCAGAATAATTGCCAGTGCAGCAGCATGTATGACAAGGTGTAATCCAATCACAGTCCATGTTACTGAATTTCACAAGTTCCAAATTAGAAAACAAAAGCAACTTTGCAGTGTAAGTTGCAATAGGCTCCTCATCCATACCGAAAATGACTCTAGCCTACAGACAACCACACTCACCAGCTAAACCACCAGCTAAGCCACGGCCCGGGTTAACTGACCCCCTTGCTCGTCCCCCTGAGAAAACCCTGAATTTTTTTATTTTTCATGCATGATTTTTTTTGCAAATTCTGAATTCATATTTGCAATGAGAGGCCCCAAATTAGCTAGGGGAGATCCAGAAAATAGATTTTACACGGCACAAAATAGGGGCTTTTTTTTATATGCCCCCTGGATAGACTTTGGCAGGACGAGCTTGGGGGGGCAGTTCACCCCGGCCCTAAGCCACAAGCTAAGCCTTCGAATAGAGCACCACCTTGAGAGTGGTGCCACATGAGATGGACACCCTTTCACAGGTGAATTCGGATATCCAAACGATGCTCTACTTTTGTGAAGTTGTGGTGCATTATGATTGGCTATAAAGATGTCACTATTGCAATCAACCATTCTTCAATTTTGCAATCAACCTATGGTCAAAAATAGAAAGGTCTATGTGACCATTATAGGTCAAAAGAAATCTTCCACTAAAAAATTCATAGTAATTACGTTTTGTGTAATAGAATTCTAGAAAAATATGCAATCTTTCCAAATTCTATTTCTATACATGGAAAAATTTGGCATTCAAAAAAACTGTGCTCCAAATATGTGTAATTGCTTAAGTGGTTGGAAATGGGTTGTCCGCCATAGTCAAGCTTGCAAGCCAAAGCTAGTTTGTGATGCAAACTTGTTCAGTATCAAAGTTGAAATCATTACTGGTTAGTACGAGGAGAGAGAGGATCATCATTCACTAATAGGATCCAAGCCCGTCAAGGACTTGAGAAGTGATATGTTGGGTTCAAGATTTAAGATTTGAAGGATCAAATTGAAGTTAAGTAGAAAATGAGGTGCTTAATCCTTGAGTGCCCCACTCAAGGTGTTGAAATTAGAATCACGGAGGACCTCATCCCACTTGGATCTAAGCTATGAGTGGAGAATTGAGACCCAAAAAATGTAACCATTGAAATTGGTTTAGGCTTTCATCCCGGAGTTGTAGGAGAAATTACTAAACATTTGACTGTACTAATGTAAACATTACAATAGTCAAACAATGGTTGACATTCTGTGGAAGGTCATAATTTTTTTTGGGGGGGGAGGGTGTACATTGAGAAAGCACTATCTTTTGACCAAGTGGAATTGGGCCAAAAAACTTTGGTAGAAATTTGGGTGACAAAGTATCAGTTGGCCAATTTCCACATGGTTCTGAAAAAAGTAGGCACCCTAGTTTTGTCTATGAATGCAAGAGCTAATAGGAAAACAAGTAAAAAAACATTGGCAACAATCTATACTTTCAACTAACATGCTAGCCACACCTTGGAGGTACAGTGTTGTTTGTGCTACTAATTGGGATCTCCTGCCCTCAAAGGACAACCTTTGAGGCTAGCTGAACAAGCATGCTACTTAGGGTTTGCTACAAATTGAGGGAGCAAGAGAGAAATAGGAAATCATGATGGACAAATCCCCAAGAATGAAATCAATGCAAAGAAGATAACCACCATCCACCTTAACTTCATGTTTGCTCGAGCCCTTGCTAATTTCACTCCTCTACTATCCTCTAG